>JAJAGP010000718.1:0-268959 GCA_025084515.1 Ancistrus triradiatus | reverse complement strand
AATGTAATTAGTTATTGATTAAGAGCACAGTGTTTATTAACAATCACTGATGCCATGTCAATCACTGATGCCAAGTGTAGCATGAGACCCCGGCAGCATTAGCTATAGCAGCATAGCTAGAAAGCTAGAAAGAGGAGAACTGGTAGGAAACACAGCCAAGAGGGATCACATGAGACATTGGCAACCCCACGAGCGGAAGAAGACAGCAACCCAACGTCTCTGATCACCATAAGACTCTTTGACTATGAACCCCCAGCTCTGCCCTACATGTGATATACAACAATTAATCAGTGGATGGTGGAAAACTGTGATAGTGGTTTGAATTCACACACATTTGAAAGAATGAGTTTTTTCCTCAGTCCTTAAAGGAATCAAATATACCTGAGAACCAACTTGATCCACCTACCCAGACAGCAGACAGTTCTGCACCAAGTATGGCTTAGTTTAGGCACTTATGGGTCAGTATTGACAATGGCAACTGCATTGTTGCTGAGGTAGATCATAGCATTCAGACTCTAAAGGGAGAAAAGAAAGCGCTCCCACTAAAAGGAGTGGTGGGATTGCTCTTTCCCGTGCTGTGACGTAAGGTTTCAGGGAACCGCCGGAATCACGGAAAGCGCATGAGGCATGTCAAAGTTCTGCCAGTGGTGGGCAGCACAACAAGGACGCGAACATGAGGCGTGTCACGGTTCTGCCCAACGTGGGGAGCTCAAATCGCCACAGCAAGCAAGCCGAAAGCCATGGACGGGGAGTCTGCGAGCGGGTGACGAGGGATGCGAGCTGTGGGATCTTTCCCTACCCTAGCCAGCTAAACCCTGGCTCACCTCTGGCCTCCTGACCGTACATAACTGCTTCCTTAAACAGAAGCAGTTCACCATTGTCCCTCAAACACCGTTTAGCATAATACAGACACGACAGCACGTGTGAGACAGGTGAGGTCTCAAAAATCACAACATACGCGATGTATGGTATAAGGGTGCGACTCCTGACTGGGCTCGAGCATGCTCTTCAATACTTGATACTCCTATCTAACATGACCTGATACATTTTAAAAAGACAGCCTGTATCAACACATGGGAGCCAAAAACACACAAAAAGAAAATCTGTTTGAAATAAATATGATTTTTCTTAATGACATGCTTTAGTCAAAAAACACACACACATGCAACAAAGTCTTTTGAGGACTTACAACTGCAGTAATGGAGGCACTCTCCTGTGCCAGTTTTGCATGTGATAAGTTATTAATGAAATATATAATCTTAAATATTTTAAATACTATATTTCAATTACAATGTAGTCTATCATCAGTACAGAACATTCAAATTTGAAGCAAGCACATTTAAACAGAGATGTGCTTAAGATGACGGTGAATGAAGAGCTTATTATGATGAAGAGCCTAACATATTGGTCACGTGGCTTGTATAGGTGAATTAGGTTACTGTGAAATATATGATTTTCATATACAATATAACATTCAGTGCTGCCTCGTGCACTTTGAATGAGGAGAGACCACTTGTATCAGGATAGAAATGTGCCACCAAATGATCATGTGAGCAATTAGAATAAGTTTGTATTGATTTGTAGTCATTCTTCCCTCTAAGGTCACAAGGAATCCCATCTGTTTGTCATGGATCAGCTTTAGGATTTCAACAGAGGGTAGCCAGGTCACTTAGAATGACATAATATTTGCCATTTGTGGCTTGATCATGCAGGTGTGATCAATGACCTTTAACATGGAAAAGAGAAGGAAATGCACTGCAATGTCCAGCCAGTAATTTGTTACAGTTAGTAAAACAAAAAGGAGTTCTAATAGTGTTGATACCTGCGGATACCCATAAGTGTATTATAATGTCACATTGTCATAGGACACGAACACACAACTTCCAATGCATTCAGAAAGTCTTCAGAACCTTTCACTTTTTTCACATTTTGTTATGTTGAGGCCTTGTACTAAACAAAAACAAGCTTTCACCCATCAAACTGCACAATCTGCCAAAGTGAAACCATAATTTTAGAAATTAGCTCTGGGGGCCATCCATCTATCTAGAATATCTTTGAGATGTTTACACCTTGATTGTAGTCCACCTGTGGTAAATCCAGTTGACTGGACATGATTTTAGCTAGATGCTGCTTCAAACAAAGTAATCAGGCCTTGGAAAGAGAGGTGACCAACAACCCAGCAGTCACTCTGGCTGAGCTCTGAAGATTTTGTGTGCAGATTGAAGAAAGTTCCAGAAGTTCGACCATCACTGCCGCACTCCACCAATCTGGGCTTTATGGCAGAGTGGCCAGACAGAAGCATCTCCTCAGTAAAAGACACATGAAAGCCCGCCTGGAGGATTTTCACACTATGAGAAACAAGATTCTCTGGTCTGAAGAAACCAAGAACTTTTTGACCTCAATTCTAAGCGTCAAGTCTGGAGGAAACCAGGCACTGCTCATCACCTGCCCAATACCATCCCTACAGTGAAGCATGGTAGTGTGATCATACTGTGGGGTTGTTTTTCAGTGGCTGTTTTTTCAGGGAGACTGCTCCATTCAGCTTTCCTTCAACTCTGACCAAAGTACAGACATATTTTTAATGAAAACCTGATCCAGAGCGTGCGGGACCTCAGACTGTGCTGACGATTCACCTTCCAACAAGACAAAGACCCTAAACACACAGCCAAGAAAACACAGGAGTTGTTAGCAACTATGAACTATGAATGTCCGTAAGTGGCCCAGCCAGAGCCATGACTTGAACCCAATGAAACATCTCTGAAGAGATCTGAAAATGGCTTTTGACTGACAGTTCCCATCCAACATGATTGAGCTTGAATGGATCTGCAGAGAAGAATGGCAGATATACAGGTATGCAAACCTTGTGGCATCATACCAAAAAGACTGGAGGCTGTAATCGCTGCCAAAGGTGCTTCAACTAAGTACTGAGTAAAGGGTCTGAATACTTATGTCAATGCAATATTTTAGTTTTTTGTTTTCAATAAATTTGCAAAAAAAAACAACAACAACAAAAACCAATCAAAAAACTATTTTTTCACTTCATCATTATGGGGTATTGAATGCAAAATAATGGGGAAACTTTATTTTAGCACACGGCTGCAACATAACAAATTGTGAAAAAAATGAAAATGTATGAGGACTTTCCAAGTGTATTGTATGTTTTATAACAAAATTAGTGATGCAGTCTGAGGTAGTTTCGATAGCCCTTTGCATGTGTGACCCTGTCTCTAGTGATGCACAGGCAGACCGGAAGTCAGAGAGCTGTCCCAAGGCGAGGTGAGACAATGCAGCCCCGCTGTCTGGTTGCCACAGTAACGATAGTCAGTTCTGCAGTGTTGGCAGGACAGAGCGGGTGAGGTGCAGAGTAGGATGCACTCGTGAAAGTGTATGTGTGAGTGTCCTTGCTTGCACTGAGAGAAAATGTGTGAAGGCAGATGGACAGCAAGCTCGTTCAGTTCTGAAGGTCAGCCTGCCTGACTCTCTTAGGTTCTGCAGCACTGGATATTGGCGTTTTCCCTAGGAGACTCCGGGGAAAGGGGAGACGACTGCAAATTAAAGTAGACCACGTTTCTCCTCATCGTAGTGAGCGCCAACTGGAAATCAGACAGGGATTGCTTCCTATCTTACGTATGCCAGGATTTATCTGTGTAGTTGGGTAGTGCATGATAACCTGTTATGCATAAAGATGATGATGCTAATGGTGTGGTTAGAATATGACGGTTTATTGAACTGACAGAAGGAAACCAAACAAAGTTCGAAGAATGCTATTGCTAAACCTGGGGGGAAAGGAAGGAACAAGGAGTGTTAGTAAGCCGCAGTTTGTCTACATTTTCCTTCTACATTGGTTCTCTTGACAATTGTTTTATCCCAAGCAACTTTGAGCCAGACTGCAAGCTAAAACAAACTTGCCAAAGTACTATTACAGCTACAGCGAACACCCAGCTGTACCCAGGCCTGTTATATTTTAGGGTATGGGATATAATCTTGGTTAGCTAATAGAAGAGAGAGACAAAGTATAAGCCCATCAACAGAGGACTTGACATGCCTTGCTCTCCGTTCCGAATCGGGAGGCCAAAGAAGTTCTGGTGAGTTTTGCATGCAGTGCTGTCATGTAAATGTTCCCACATTTGAATATGAAAGGAAACCAATTACTTCCTCCACCACAGACATTTTCTCCAGTGCTTATCTATGTGAACTGTGCTTTTTGAGAGTTTGTATCTTCATGACTGAAAATCTGTTCATTGTTCCATAATAATAATGATAGTATATCTTCATTTGGGTCTATTATACAAAGAACTGTGAATAGGCATTCATTCATTCATTAGGACTTGGGTTTACCACATATGAAAATCAACATGTTTATAATTTACCTGCTTAGAATTACTAATTAAAATAAGCATGGTGGTTCAGTGGTTAGCAGTGGTTAGACTGGTTTGACATGGGTTTCTTCCAGGTACTCCGGTTTCCTTTCACCTTCCAAAGACGTGTGTTTTGCCAATTGGCATCACAAAGGTGTCCCAGAACAACTGAGTGTATGTGTGCATGTGTCTTTGCCCCGTGATAGACTCTGCACAGCTTTGGCCCGCCTTGTGCCCTGCCAGATAGGCCCAGCTCCTTGCATTACCATCATCTGGATTAAGTAGGTATGACTAGGATGCCTAGTTAATTCAGGATGCCTAGTTGCAGACCAGTCAGAGAGATTGCCAGTTATGTGTACACCATTTACCGGGGGAAGTGTTGGCAACAAGATGCATTTGAGAAGAACTTGATCCAATGGGGGGATTGTGAATGTTCTGCTTGGAATTCCTGAGCCCAGGCATTCATGTGGACACGATGTGGACATGTAGCACCAACCTTCACAATGTTTTAAATGTTTTTGCTAATCGCTATAGATATCCATGTTACTTAGGCCACAAATTCATAATTTATCTCAACAAAAGTGCAAAAGTTATTTTAAAACACTTATAGAGTGGTACCTCGGTTCTTGACCACCTCGGAACTCGGTTCTCAACGCAATTTTACTAGAAAAATTTGTCTCGGTTCTCATCATTTGCTCGATACTTGCCACACTTGCTTAAAATTCTATGAGTCGAGTAACACAAATTGTTTCAGTCGGAACACAATTCACAATTCAGTACACAGTGATTCAGGTTCACAATAGCCCTTGCTCAGAGAAGATATCCACTGTGTTTATTATGTATTTCTTTTTTTTCTTAACATCTACAGTACTGTATACTTACTACAAATAAGTCTCCAAGGGTCCTAAAAAGATTATTTATAAGAGCCAACAGAAAAAAACACAGGCTGCAGTTAGTATTAGCAGCTATGCTAGTGCCCTGAGTTCACCAAGCGTAAGTGTTTTGCTCTTACTTTTACTTTTCACTTTAAATCTACTACTCACTAAATTACATGAGATTTTTAAGCACCTTATTCTAAAATAAGCTTTGTATTCTTGATTTTGGCCAACTGTAGGTTAATGTAAGTGTTTTAAACATGAACTTATTTATTATTATTTATCATAGGCTCCGCTATACAAATGATAGGCCACTCTAATAAACTTGTTGTTAAAATCCTCGGGTCATGATACATTTAATTTATGATTGATTTGTCAGAACAAATCCCCATCGTAAATCAGGGAGCACCTGTACAATACAACTCTACTAATGCATATAACGCCTTACACAGTGTGGATTTTGTGGGGGGTCTGGAAAGTATTGATACAATTTACATTATATAAAAATTTGCTCGGTACGGTCATTTTTGGTTCTCGACAAGCCTTCTGGAATTAATTAACGATGAGAATCCACTGGTACCACTGTATAAAATAAATATTTCATTTCATTGTAATATAGAGAGTATTTACAGTATACAATACACTGACAAAGAGACAGGAAGCAGAGCTGGAGGTGGCAGAACTTAAGATGTTGAGGTTCTCTTTAGGAGTGTCTAGGGTGGACAGGATTAGGAATGAGATCATCAGAGGGACAGCACAGGTTGGAAAATTGGGAGACAAAATTCGAGAGGGAAGACTGAGATGGTTTGGACATGTGCAGAGGAGGGATAGTGGATATATGGTAGGAGGATGTTGGAGATGGAGCTGCCAGGCAAGAGACGGAGAGGAAGACCAAAGAGGAGTTATTGGTTGGGTAAATGAAGATATGCAGGGAGTTTGGGGTGAGAGTAGAGGACGTGGAGGACAGGGTGAGGTGGAAACGTTTAACTCGCTGTGGTGACCCCTGATAAAAGGAGAAGCCGAAAGAAAGAAGAAGAAGAAGTACACACATTGGGCCTAAAGTACACTGGGCCTTTGTAGCGTAAACAATCACTAAGATTTTTTTTACATTTTTTTTTATTGAAGGAACAAAGAAAAGTACCCTGTAGTGTAGGATATTTCTTATTGTAAATTATTATCACTTGAAGTGAACTTGATTACATTTATAGTGGAACCATGGAATTTGAACCTCTCTTAACTCGAACAATTCAATTTTGTTGTCCCAAATTCAAACAAAAAGTCAAACTTTGAACAGCAGCACCCTAAATAAAACACTCAGTGCTACGATAAGCCAGTCCAGTAAGTGGTGATAATGCACGAATACGATATGCAAATTGCCATAAAACTCAAAAGAAATACCGAATTAGGGTGTGATCATGGGCATATTATGTATATTTTATTATTGTAATATGTATATGTACATTAGTGTATTAGTGTATAGGTGCGATTTCGACAGTCAGTCTCGGCACTGCTGTCCCAGTGATAAGACGTGCCGAAACTGTGCTCGCTTCAGTGCCTATAAAATTTCACTTTAAATTCACTTATTTCATGTCTTTATATTTCACTTATTTCATGTTTTATTGATTTTATGCATTGCATTATATTCCTTTGCTTCATTCATTCTTTTAATCATTAATAAATACGAATATAGAAAAACAATCATGTAAAAAACAATCATGTGGGGGTTGGGAATGGATTAATCCTATTTATATTACTTCTTATGTGGAAATTTGATTCTGACTTCAGCCTTCTGGAAACAATTAAGTTTAAATTAAGAGGTTCCACTGTATAGCCTTATCAAGAATATCTCACAGAAACAGTCTTACTTAATACTGTATGGCAATATATGTTATATACGTTATACAAGAGCCTTACTCATAGGCCCAGCAGTGTCAACTGCTTAATCTTCTGGTCAATGTACAGTAATACAGTTCTGAACAGTTCACATAGAGTGTTTTCTTTCTTTCAAACTGAAGACAGATCATAAATATTTTATGACTGTAATGACATGATGGTGCCTGACATGTTTTTAGAAACACTGAAGCATCCGGCTATGACTGATGCTGAAAAGATCCAATATTAGTTTTTCTTTAAGAATCTAGTCCTGGTCTGTGTTTGGGTGCCAGATGGCCTAGTCACACTTAAAAATCTTGGAACCAGAACAAGACAACAACTTTTATTTAGTACACAGAGTGCTCAGTGCCTAGATCTTAAACCATGTTTTGACACTGGAACAATATTTGTTTCACACAAGATCTAAAATTACCCTTGCTGAATTGCTTCTCTTTGTTGAGATTGAATCCAGAAGCTTGTTGAAAATAGTGAGGATGAATAAATTGGGCAAGTAATTACACTTTGCAAGGACAAGAACAGACAGGATAATAAAGGCAATGGTTCTCCACTAAAGAACAAATACACAGCCTTTCTTGTGGGCAGTTTAAAAAAAAATTGCACCAGAATGGAAGAACATTTGTTTGGAAGTTATTTTCTGAATTCTGACTTTTTTCTTTTGTTACAAACATTATTTTATAGCTTTAGATGTAATCCCTTTCCAATACAGCCTCATTGATTCTCTAATTCTTGAATTTATTTCTATAATACTTTTCAATGTGGCATCAAATAGTAAGTCAATGTCTTCTAATAATTATTGTCCTGCAGACACAGACAGGTTTTGCAGACAAGTATCTTAGTAAGGTGTTGTACCACTGTGAGCGACCATAGCAGCTTCAATACTAGATTCTATAGCTTTCTGGAACTGTCAAGTCAGATTTATTTATATAGCACTTTTTACAATGGAGCATTGTCTCAAAGCAACTTTACAATTTTAGATTATCTTCTAATATCTACAGTCAATCCCAAATGAGCAAGCCTAGGGCGACAGTGGCAAGGAAGAACTCTCTAAAGATTATGAGGAAGAAACCTTGGGAGGACAAAGACTCAAAAAGGGACCCAACCTCCTTGGATGAAGTAGATGATATGAGTGAAACTAATGTATCTAATCAAATAAGTCTTATTGTAATAGTTCAAATAAAATAATGTAAAAATATGCATATCGGCATTATATATACACAGAGTCACTCTAGGATCTGGAGTCCTTAGCAAGAAAGTCCTTGGCAGCACTTCGTCCCCAGACAACTGGATGAGGCAGAGAGTTACTGTAATGGTGGAACTATGCTAGAGCTAGTGTTGTATGCTAGTGTTTAGATGATGGTGCAGAGGTTTGTCTAACATATTGATCAAATGCCTTTTATAGGTGTTTCATTGGATTACTGTAAATGTAAAATATATGATTTTCATACTCATCAAAACATTCTGTCTCTCCTATCAGGATAGAAATGTTCCAGCACATGATCATGTGATCAATCAGAATACAATTATCTTGATTTGCAGTGTTTCTTCCCTTTAAGGGGACAACCTTTAATGGAAAACCTGTCTGTTTGTCATGGATCACCTTTAGGATAAATCTCATGCAGAAAATGTTCACTGATATATATTATGATGATTGCTGATTGCTTTATCACCCACATCACATTGCAATTAAAGTTTATAGGTTCTCCTTCATAAAGAAGTGTCTAAAACCATGACTAAATGCTTAAATTATATAGCTAACAGAAGTGAGCACAGATAACATAATAAAGAAAGCTACATAGTGGATCACAATGGATTCAACGGGTGTTTCCATCGCTGTTTTGTTGTTATTGTAGCACAAACACACTCAGTACCTTTCCATTAAGTCAGCCAACCTGTGGCCACGAAATGGCAGCTGTGTCATTCTGAAGTGACATTTGAAAGCTATAAATTGTCTCTCCTGTTGCTTTATTGCCTCACCAAACATCAAAGAGGAATTTCTTGCTTTGATTCAGTACTGAACGCCAGCAAATATGCTTAGCTAGGACTGGCACGAGTGATACTGGTTATTCATTACCACTTAAAAAGACACTGGCTCATCACAGAGTACAGGTGACTCTTTGAAGTGAGCCATTGTTTCCTTTCTGAATTTATTTATTAAACCAGTCATCTGAGAATATAAAAAGAATACACAAATAATGCATGTTTTATACTAACACTTAGAACTTTTAGTATGTAATTACTTGATGAAACTGCAACAGGATGAGCATTTTTACAAGGCTTTGTTAGCAATAGGATATGTTAGTGCTCTAAGAGCATAATGAGCACTGGCCTGCCATGAACACTGAGTGCATTCAAGTTCTAATGGCGATATGTTGAATTTGCATTTCAGCTTGGAAGTCAATGAATAAAAACACAGCAGATATTAAGGATACCTTTATCACATTGTTCCCATTTTCAATACATTACCAGGATCAAAGCTTTGAGTACAGCACAATACCAGTACAGTGGTACCTTGGAAATCATCACATTTTGACTAGAAAATTGTGTCTCGGTTCTCATCGTTTGATCGGTACTGGGCGCTTTTGTTTAAACTTGTCGAGTTGCGTGACTCATTCCAGCAGAAACTCGATTCACGATTCAGTACACAGTGATTCAGCCTCACAATAGTTGTTTCAGACTGAAGAACTCTGCTGTTTTTAGCGTGTTTTTCTTTATTTTTACTTCAACTTTTACTGTATTCATAATGCAGATTAGTCTCCATGGGTCCGAAAAAGGTTGATGAATACAGCCAACCAAAAGAAAATGAAGGACTGAGTCCTCTTGATCACTTTCAGGCTAAGCAGTTAGCATTAGCAGCTAGCACTCTGAGTTCACCAATAGAATACGTCTTTGCTTTTACTTTCATTTTGTTAATGATTTTGGCCAACTGTAGGTTTACGTATACGTGTTTTAAACAAGAAGGTCGGCTCCACTATGATACACTATGATATAAACTATAGTAAACTCCCTGGTTCATGATACATTTAACTTATGATGGATTTCTCATAACATATCCCCATCAATACACCAGGGAGCACCTGTACAGTACAACTCCATTAATGCATATAATTCCTTATAGTGTGGAATTTCTGGGGGTCTGGAACGGATTCATTCAATTTACATTTTTCCTTATGAGAAAAATTTGCTTGGTACCACTGGGCGGCAAGGTGGCATGGCGGTTAGTGGCTCACAGCTGCAGCATCCCCGGTTCAATCCCGACCTCTGGCTCTGTATGTGTGGAGTTTGCATGTCCTCCCCAGTGCCCATTGTGTGTGTGTGCCCTACGATGGATTGGCACCCTGGCTAGGGTTGTTAATGCTATGCATCCTGTGCTGCCGGCTAGACACTGGCTTTCCCATGACGTTGCCATTAGTCGTTATCTGGCACAGTCCAACTGACTTATTTGAATACTATAGAGAATATTTGGTCTCACATTAAACACTTGGAAACAATTTTCAGCTATGCATTAACTGTTTGAATCCATTAACATTAGGTGAGACAATTTGCCCAGGAGTTTACTTAATGGGTCATTAAATACTGCTGAAATTCTTAAAATATGCATAAAAACTATTATGAAATGCTAGATACAACTCCAGAGAGACTTAAGATGCACTTGGTACAGTCCCTCAGCTCACATCCAGTTTCTGCAGACAGTGTAATTCTCTTGGATGGACATTTCTGATTTCTTACTACTGTGCATTTTGTTATTAAAAAGAGACCCAACATTTTTGGGGAGTTTTAGTTTATGTTTACAGTATAAATGTGTCATCTTTTAGGTTTCATACTACTGCATTATTATCAGTTTGATGTAACCATAAGTAATAGTTAAATAAGAATACTGTGCTGGAGATATTTCTGCCCCATTTTCCACAATGGACTCTGGTTGTTTACACAATATGCTACAATGTTACCAATTGTTTTATATAATTGATTTTTTTAGCATCCATATAATGAATTAACAACTAACCAGTTTATTGTGGATTCCATCAATATGTCCATTTTAGTTTTATAGAGGTATAGGAACAATTGTGTTTAATAATAATTATGAATGAATGCCCTTTTCTAGTGGTTCGTATTAACTATATTTATTACATTTCTAATTTATATACATTAGTGAATTTTGTGGCAAGCAATAAAGACAACAAAACTGGCCTTCTACCTTCACAGTTGATGTTTCACTACTAACAAACAGATGATATATCTTCATGTATGGACTCAATAGGAGGTCCAGAGTCTTTAACAATATATGTACAGAAATAAACTTTTCATAATATGTTGTAGATATTAGGTGTAATTACAGGTACATGTGGAAACAGGAAACCTTTTGTTATATTGTGATAATAGGAATGTGACTGTATTGGTAAATATTCTTTTCAGTTTTGGTTTGCAAATAAAATGTAGCTTGCTTCAGAGTTAGATATGTCTGAAATAAGCTGCTATTTTTTTTTTCTCCCATCACACCCTTACACGAATAGCTTAATATCTGACTTAATTCTACCGTATTTTCCAGGCTATAAAGCGCACCAGGTTATAAGGCGCGATATCAACGATCGACTGCTAACGGATCTATGTTCATACATAAAGCGCACCGAGTTATAAGGCACATTAAATGAAACAAAACTCTTAAGTTCCGTCGGAAGCTCAGTTTGATCTTCTTTACCTGGCGCAGGGCGTCTTCTTGCTTCCTCCACTTCCGTACCATTGATTCGTTAATGTTGAATTCTCTCGCAGCTGCTCTATGTCCATGTTGTACTGCGTGACTGATAGCGTTGTGTTTGAAATCCGCTTCGAAAATAAATGAATGAATGCACGTACCCTAATGCTGAAGCACATACCGTATTACTCCGCTATGCTGCGCACTACGGTGGCCGTTAAGCTCATAACTTACCAAGACCGTGCTAAAACATTTTGACAGATTTATGAGCGCCGTGTACCATCTACAATCGGTTGTAGGTCAGAAGGCTCAACCAGAATTAATTCATACATTAGACACACCGCATTTTAAGGCAAACTGTCGATTTTTGAGAAAGTTAAAGGATTTTAAGTGCGCCTTATGGTCCGAAAAATACGGTAATTATATTAACAAAAAATATTATTACTTTATTCTTTGTAGTGTTGTTTTTTCCTATTAAGTTACCATAAAAGCTATAAAATGGAAAGCATTAAGTCAGCAGAACTAGGATTTGTCATTTTATGCTAGATCAATCTATAATGTTAATATTATTACTAATTTTACTGAAAATATTGATACTTATTGTCAACTAATGCAGGTGATTTAATGCAAATCATCATGTTTAATATATTGACTGCGCAGAAGACCTCAGTAATACACAGTAGATTTTGCATTCGCTCATTTTTTCAATGTGATCATGATCAGTGGTGATGAATATGTGAGTCCTGCAGGCAATCTGCAAAGCATAATTTGAAATATTGATTTAAAAATTATAACTCCTCTTAAGCTGTGCCCATTTTTAAGCCATTATAGTGAAAATGGCTTCTTAACAAGAAAACACATTACAGGAAATGATGATTTCTTGGAATAATTGGAATATGGAATTCACTGGAACCTTCTAAAATGAATATATTTAGTAATACATCTTCAAAGATCTGCGTTCTCCAGAGGTCAGGCTACTTACTGGCTTTATTAGCCAAGGAATCAAACAGCAAAGAAAATAAATATTTTACGATCTACTGTGTGACACAGTATGCTATTGTCCAACCAGGTTAAGTGTATTTAAACATCTCAGTATTGAATTCTATTTATAATGAATTATATGTGCATTTACATATAGCATTATTCAGAGCGACTTACAATCTTACAATCCAAGCGATTGGGGGCAAGGGCCTTGCTCAAGGATCCAACAGTGGCAGCTTGGCAGAGGTGGGATTTGAACCCTGGAGCTTCTGGTCCATAGTCCAGTCTAGTAGCAGTAACTCAACCGCTAGGCCACCACAGTCCCACTTAATAAATGCATTTATGCAGCATACTCAGTATTTTATAATGTCGGCATAAAGCTGTATAAATGCTTATTGTTAGTTACTGTTACGTGCATAAAGTTTATATATTACCCAATGTTACACACCCAACGAAACTTTATAGACAATAATGTTTTAATGAACACAGATGAGCCAAAACATTATGAATACTACCAGATAAAGTGAATAGCATTGATTATCTTATTATAGCTGAGTATATCAAGGTCTGGGATATGTTAAAAGATAACTGAAGAGTCGATTCTCATAGTAGACATCTTGGAGGAAGGAGAAATGGGGAGGTATACAGGCATAAAGAGCCAAATCATTATGGTCAGACGACTTATCATTATGGTCGGTAGCATCTACGAAACACTCACAGTCAGAAAAAGGAAGCAAATCTTACCAAATCTAACTTTTATTCCGAAGCCTGTGTAAGGAGCTTTAGAAGTTTCCCATCATACACCATTTTCTACAGTTGGAAGAGTTTAAGTATGGGAGCAGAGAGCTGTCATACTCAATCAGCACAGACTGTCTGTGTATGTCGCCTTCTTGCCAGTATCTGACTAAATATAGCAGTAAAGTGACACAATAACTCCCCGAGACCATACCTCCAAACACAAACCCTTCTAGATCACACACAGTCATTAGTGGATGTATGAAACATGACACTAAAGCAACAAGTCAAGGTTTATGAGAAATATATACCACAAAGCAACACTGCAGAGCAAATGTCTTGTTTATTAAATATTTTATTTCTATGGGGATATTAAAGTGGTTTATGTCAGAGGGGATTAAAGTCCCTGTGTAATCCAGATGTGACAGCAGATTTGCTATGATTGCTATCTCAAAGGACTTCAGAGTACTGAACAGTTCAGTAAATAATTCAGAAAAAAACATATTCACACACATTTAGCATTGATTGAGTAGCCTAAGCAAATACATCTGCACAGGTATGGGTTTCCATGAAAATATCAGTGCACAATAACAAATGAGGCATTATCAGGAAGACTGTGGAGAGTAGACCTGTGCAGTAAATCAGATGTTACTTTCGTTTTTTTTAATACGTGCTGAAAACTACTGGCAATGGCAAGAGAAGTGTCACAGTACCGATGGGTTTTTGAGGTGCAGAGAAATACTGGTTTCACAAATTTTCCTGGACGAGGACCCAATTTTATTTTGACCCCATGCATATTGAGGAGGATGGTTTGCAAGGCAAAAAACAAACAAACTCCAAGGACCACTGTTGGAGAGTTACATAAAAGTAGTCTTGGGATCCCAAGGTCCAAAACTAGCATCAGGTGCTATGGAAGGCTTGCCAGGGAAAAGCCTTTCCTGTCGTCTAACTACAACATAAGCATCTGGGGTTTGCTAAACCCTACTGGGGCATTGAGGGTCATAAACTTTTCTTTCTTTTAATTTTCACACGTGTACACACACAGAAACAAATGATTACTGTTTACTGGCAGTGTCTTTTAGGTTAAACACGATGCATTGCACAACACCAATCAACAACCTTTAATACTGTGTGCCACAGCCGGTAGTAACTCGGGCTGATTAGTGCATCGTCAGCTCAGCCTGTGCTTCTGCTGAAGCCCTAGAGTAAAGTTGGCACACAACCATGAGCTGGCTACCCTCTAGCGACCGAGGGTCCAGATCATTACAAGGAGTAGTGGCAATACCAGAGCAAATGGAGTATCATAAGTATTAAGCACTTTTATTTGATTGAAATGTTTTGTGCACGTTATTTGTAAGAAGCAAGCACAGTTTGGTGTAATGTTCATGTACTGATTAATTGTTTGGTCATAAGCCAGTTTTTACTAATTTCTTGGACAAATAAATGAAAACAATGACATGGGTCAAATGATATAACGTAGTACAACAACAGTGGTGTTTTCTAGCCAATTTGAGTCCAAAACTGCATTTGAATTTAGCAGACATCTTTATCCAGAGAGACATGCAATTGAAGTAATCAAGAGCACGCTAAGGGGCCTTTCTCCAGGGTCTTACTAGTGGCAGGGCTTGGATTTGAACTAACATCAGTCCAAATAGTAGTCCCAAGCCTTAATCACTTAACCACCACCATCCTGGGACTGTGGTGGCCTAGTGGTTAAGGTGCAGGACTATGAACCAGAAGGTCCAGAGTTGAAATCCCACCTCAGCCAAAACTGCCACTGTTGGGACCCTTAACCCACAATTGCTTGCATTGTAAGATTGTATCAATTGTAAGTCGCTCTAAATAAGGGCGTCTGCTAAATGCTGTAAATGAAATGTAATGTAATGGTTAGTGCTATCGCCACACAGCATCGAGTTCTCCAGTTCAATCCAGATCCCGGACTGTGTGTAGTCTGCATGTCCTCCCCATGTCCATGTGGGTTTACTCTGGGTGCTCGGGTTTCCTCCCACATTCCAAAAACATGTGTTAGGTTGATTGGTCACTATAAACTGACTAATGTGTTGCTATAACATTGTGGCTGTCAAGACTATAGCCATTGATGCTGCTGCTACATTAAATAAAACAAACAAACACCACTGTGCCGCTATAATTTGAGCTAGTTCATTACAAATCCAAAATTTTTTTTCCTGATTTCAAGTACAGACTGAGAGGTAGCGAATGTTCTGACATCCTTCTGCCTGGAATGTGTCAATCAACATTACTATAAATAAACACAATTCCAAGGTGCATTAACTCGTTTAACTCGTACACATCCATTAGAGTCAGGCAAATATATCAGATTTACAAAATACATCCCACATGAATACCATTTTAAATACTTTCCTGGAAACCCATGGAAAGTGATGACCTGTCCTGTTTTTATTGACATCCAGCAAACAATATAGTCTGGGCTTCCAGCATACCTCAGTATTTATCTACCTTTTGGGTATTACCAGCCTATCCTGACACTGTGTTCTTATCTACACCAAACAGATTGTAATGGAGGTCTATCGCATTTGAATTCTGTCAATAAACATTTAAATATTTGACTACATAACACAACATTAAAACAACAAATGTTACACTTTAGCAATCATCTTAAGAATAGGGTCATGATTTTTCAGTGTGGTTAGATCCACAGAAGCAATGTAGTAATTCATCCAAACGGTCTTTCCTCTGCAAGAGTACAAGACAGTTACATATACTTTGAATTGATTGCCCCAACAATTTGTCTGTATACTTCCAATTTAAGTGAGCTTTGAGAAATCAGGTTTTCTGAGTATAGACACAAGCTAAAATTGTTCTTCATTGATAATATGGTGTACATCATATACTGCACAACACATGCTGGAGGTTTCAGAAAGAGTATAGGTAAATAACATTAAGGACATTTGAAACAACCTTACAGCTGTTGAATGTTGACAAACCTGTTTTTGCAGCCTTCCTGTTATTTGTCTGTGTATTGTCCTGTGCAGACAATGATAAAGATGGTTTGAATGATGAATACAGTCCAAAGGTCATAGCTTTAAATGATGCTCTTTGGGTTTAAAGTAAAATATCCATTATTTCTGCCCTAAAGCTCTCGTGTGTGTATGGAAAAGAGTGAGCAAGCAAGAAAGATGTCTGTTTTGTGTGTTTCATATACTCATGTTGTTGCTTCTGATAGAGGGAAATGTTTTGATATGGGTTAAAAGGCAAAGCTCGACTGCAAAAGAAAATGCAATATTACCTGCGTACAGAAAAACAGTGAGAACAGTTTCAAATGGTTAACAAATGCTGTCAGCTTTATCCAGGATTTCATTTTTATGCACTACTACTAATCATAATACTCTAATAATACCTTATTCATTATATGGAAAGGGATATACTCGTTTATGGCTGATTTGGCATTGCAGAAATGTGTTATATCAGCGCAGTTCTAAAGTAAAACATTTCATTACAGATCTCCAAGCTTCTATTGTGTAAGAAAAATCGTACAGAAAAAGTTCAGATGAGGCATATGTGGACTCTAAAGCCTGTCCTCGGAATTCAAATTGCGAAGGCAGGCCGCAGATCAGGGCACCAGTGTGTTGCAGGTCTGGTAGAGCTCAATGTTAAAGCAGTGTAGCATGATTTCCCCATCTGGTGGACTATCATCTTAGACCTAGTATTTATTATTGCGAAGTGAAAATTGGAGAAATACATTTAACATTAATTTTAAATTGTTGAGCCTGAATACAAGGGAGCAACATAAAATCTAACCAACTCTAGATACAAGTTCGGTGAGGACAACTGCTGCTCATTCACTGTCGTAGTGCACTTTGAGTTTGAAGAATGGTAGGAATGATCGAATACTGTATACACTACTGGCTAAAAGTTTTACAGTGTCCACATTTTTCAGCTGAATTGACATTTAAGCATATAGAAATATTTTCCAGTGAATAACCTGAATGATACAAAGGTGAGCAGTAAGCCAGAAGAGATTACAAAATGATTAAAACACAAACCTGAAAAATAATTTATGTTCAGAGTCATTACTGTCCAGTCCTTTGTCTGTATAAAGCAGTTTTAGAATAAACTGTGTTACTATTATGACAGTATTTGGTCAGCACTGCACTACAGTACTATGTAGTACTGCATGTTGCTATTGTAATGATGAGGAAAAAGGCACTCTGAACCAGGTACAGGTATTTCATCCTATAGAAGTACCTTAGAACATGAAAACAAGACACTAGGCTTTAAATCATGCATTGGCCAGCACAGTTTCCAGACTTAAACCCCATCTATCTGGTTTAGTATGGACTGAACAGAAAGATGAAAGCCGAGCAACCTACAAGTGCAACACATTTGTGTTAATGGGAAGACGTTAAACAATATTTGATTTTATCTCCAGCATGTAATTTGTTCAATGTGTTTTCCAAAGTAAATGTGTTCTAAAATGATATGCCTCAAATCCAGACAGCAGGACCAGTTATACCCTGGTACCCTGTTGTCTAGTTAAAATAATGGACACAATTAATTTCCACTGCCCATTGTGTTTTACCACTGATTCTTCTTTTTCAGAGACCAGACATAAATGTAAGCCTGTGTTAGCGCCTCTTTTTCTAGTCAAATGGCTGTTGGTTGTCTTATGTCTGGGTACCAAAGCAGGCAAAACCAAACAGTGAATGCAAATTTACATTTACATTTAGTCAATTAACAGATGCTCTTAATGACAGAGACTTTAAATATCAGGCTGAAGTTAATGTAGCAGTAACCTACTGAGACAATATAATTCTGAGGCTGCACACGTATAATGGATCAGTCTTGACTCTCCTGGCTTGAGTGTTAAAGATCCATAATTATAACACAGGACAGACAAATTCAGATCCCATTTTCAAAACTCTTACTCAATACACAGGCAAGGACCGTAAAGATTACAAACATACAGTAACAGCAGATAAAATAGCAATAATATGGCTCAGTACTTACACTCTCACAAATGGAAAGACTTTGGCATGCTGCTGACAAAACAGGAAATTAGGGTGACCTGGCCTTTAGAATTCTGATGATGATGTCCTCTGGTGGTTGGGAGATGTCATTGCAGGCATGGATGCTATGCATAGCAAGCTGGAAATTGCTGCTAGAAAGATATCGGTTGATATGAGACCACAATTTTTACATCAGTCTTATCTGTGAAGTCAATGACTTGTTGTGATCTTCGTCATGTTTTTAATATAAGAACTCACAAATAAATGTACTATTAATGCATCAGTCAAGGATTGTTGCAACCATCTTAAAGTAACAGGCTGTAATAAAGACTCCCTTCATTCCCATGAATATTAAAATACTGAAACCAACAACACAGTCAACGTGTATGACAAATAAAATGAATTAAACAGTTAAATACTAAAACTAAAGCTAAAAACTGTGCAGTTCAAATGATGTGTAATCTAAGTGAAACCAAATTATACATGTAGAACTGAAAAACCCTGATTTTCTGGCTTGTACCATTGCACATAGATCTGTAGTTTTAAATTTTAATGTGCATAACCCTGAATATAAATCCTAAAGAATTAAAACTAGCAACACAAAGCTAAAGTGCATAAAAAAACACCACAAAGATTGTTCCAACCAAACAAATTAAGATTAGATTTAACAGTAGATACTCTATAGTGACTGTATATTAAATATTGAGTGATGTTATTTCTGTTATAATAGTTTGATTTGTTTCCTTGATGAGAGGTATTGTATTGATCAACATTTCAAGATTCATTTATCCATTTAGGACTAATTAAGTTCCAACCGCCATAATTTGCATTGCTGTCAGACCCTTGTTAGGTCAGACAGAAGGATGATCCCCAATCAGACATCTGTAACTGGTCAATCTTTTATATTTTACGTTATGCTCCCAGGGAGGAGGATATACTACGTACATAATGAATAATGTCATCTTGCTGCAGTTATACTTTCCTGGATTAATATGCTCTGTTGAGGCTTGGTCAGCATCAGCTTAAATTCTGCACTGCCTCACCATGATTAGATCTTAAGTCGGTCTGACTGTGATTTTAGCTTTTGGTTTATAGAATGTGAAAGCCTGGTGTCTTGTCTAGACAGGCATTTGAGGTGAAATGCTGTTTTATTTGTCATTCTACTGGTATTTGTTGGCCATCTGGTCCCCACTCATGCTGGTACATTGTAGTAGTTACCTACCACTCAGTGTTTTTCTTTTCTTTTCTTTTTTGTTGAACCATGTGACTTATACAAGGATGAAACTGCCAAAGGTTGTCATGTTGGCAGATGTTCATGCAGCTCACTCCACCACAGGAAATGTGGTAATCCGGATTAGTTTTTGATGTCATTCAGCTGTCTCTGTAATTTATACATGACTCAGCATATGAATGGAATAGAGTAAGTACTGCTGTGTTTGTGGGTACATGACACAATACAGTTTGAGAAGAAGATGGAAAGAGACAACAAGGGAAGGAAAGAATGGGCTGAATTCACTCAGCAATGTGAGAGTTGTGATATTATATTGTATAAGAACAGCCTTTGCTTGTCTGTTGAAAGTTAGCATGCAGGCAAAGTGACAGCATGGATACTTTCAGATTAGATGTCTCCTCTAATTGCTGCTGTGCGTAATATCCACCTATCATATTATTGATTTATAATGACCCAATCTAAATTGGATGCTGTTTTGAAGCCATTGGTGGCAAGTCTTGATACAATTTAATCTGTATTTGTCCAGATAAACTCAGGTCTGCCAAGTGACCGTGTCTTTATTAAGTGGTATAACAAATAAATGAGGCTTTATATCACTTACAGTCATTGAACCTTGTATATTCTCTGAATGATTGTGAGCTGTTCTGAGCACTGCAGCTTACTGTTGGTATCAAGGACATGATCAATCAGACACTCTTTCATTCCTTCTGGCTAGTGGAAAAGATAATACTCAACATCAAGCATCACATTTTCACTGAGAGTCTCTTGAAGAACCTGCTGTACCCAACTGTAGTGGTTATTATACGATATTGCATTGTAATTTGATTGCTTCAGATTTGAAGTGGTGTGATTAATTGGTTTGTTGCTATGCATGCCATTACTGCGTGCACACTGCATTTTTGCTGAGATCATGTACGGTGCAAAAATGAACTTCACTGGATAAAGACTGATGCTTGGCACTTCATTTCAATTCATTTCAATTAATACTTTATGAGAAATTCAGTTTGGTTGTACACTTTAAAAAGCAAACAGTATTTCTTAAATATATTTGTGTAAAGGCCCAAAGCATAATACAAGTGAATACCAATTGCCTACAGGACTCACCTTGATCAGTATTTTGTTGCATTCTTCCAGTTAAATATATTTCATGGGTGAAATTTTGCATTTTATACACATTAGATTTGCCCTGACACACAATTTTGCACTGTTGACCGATAACGCAAATGCTTTGACTGTGTTTACTTACGACTGGGTGGTTCTTCGTATTGGAAAGCAGTAGGGCAGGAAGTGTTAGTTTTAATCTAGTGCAAGTATGAAATTTTGTTTAAACCAATAAGAAGTTATTCCTTGCAATGGATTGACATACCATCCAAGGTGTGGTTACATCTGAACCCAATCAATTGTGGGATAGATTCACCCCTTAGGCAACCATAAAAAAGATAAGTGGGGTTAAAACAAGAAAAATAAATCCAGTAAATATTTTGCATCCTCTATTGAATGAAATAATTGTATTTTACTTTTGTGCTTCCTTCTGCATAGGGTTGCCAAGTTAGTTACCTTGCTAGGAATTGATGAATCGGTTTAAAACAAGGTATAGTTCCAACCAAATCCTACTATCTTCCTTATTCTTAATCATTAATATGTAGTAATTACAATGCAGTGTCAGACTTAAACACATTTGAATTATAGTAATTGCAGTTATTGATTTTTTTCCTTTTCCTTACAATGGAAATGGTGTATTTAGATGATAAATCAATTATAAAGTCTGTTGATCAACACTTGATTTGTAATGGTATAGAAATGGTATGTAAAAACTCTTTACACACAAGACTTTATTAATACATTTTAACTGCAACTTGAGATTAACAGTTCAAATGTTTGAATAAAATAAGATTACAAAAACATTATTTTGTCATATTTATATACTGTAATTCAGAACAAACATAAAATTTAAATTAATAAATACGTGTACCTCGTAGCCAGATCAGGTGTTGTACAGGTACAATTGACTGGCATATGTTTCAAGACATATTTTCACCCTTTGTCCCCTAGCCAACACAGACACCTCCTGCACCCGACACCCCCCACCCCAACACACACACACGCGCACACACACACACACACACACACACACACACACACTGAGTTATAAGGGAAAAAATGTGTTAAAATGTGAATAAAGTGAAAAGAACAACAAATGAATCAACTCTGCGAATGGTTTATTAATAAGGTTTCATATAATGTCAATTTCTGCAATAAAACTTAACAACGTACCAATTTGAAACTACTAAAAAAAGAGGAAAGTAAACGATTTCATTAGCAATCCTGAATGACAACCTTAAAATTATTTACAACTTGTATGGTGCTTGTTACTTGACAATGCAATATGACTGTTGGCTGTGCAGGATACTGGATGATCTTAATGACAGTGGTTTGCAATACATATTGATTGATTTATTGCCTTGAGGGGAAAGTATAGGGGCAGTAATGGTTATATGGGCTTTTTCCACTCACAGTGTTTGGAGTAAGGCAGGGCTCGATTTGCAAACCAAAAAAATTTCTTTGTGTTTTCCATTTGTTTCTACACAATGTGTCTGAGCGCACATTCAAGTGAAGTTAGTAACCAGCTCTGGCTAATGTTTGAGTTCAATACTTTTAGTTGATCACTACTACTTGAACATTGCCGCCTACCATTGATTACAAGTGTTACTTGTGTTAATGTACTCTATTTATAAGGACATTATAGCATTGTTTCCATGGTTTCAAATTCACCCTAAGGATGTCATTTGTTTTTAATTAAATCTGAAGAAATGAAATGTATGGATGTAGCCATAGTAATACCTGGAAGACAAGGAAAGCCAGATTTGAAATTTGAAAATACATGTCTTTGTAGTGCAGAATTTAAATTTTCATTGGTTACCTAAGCAACAGTGGCTCATGGCGAGATCTGTTTAATTAAAGCGGTGCATAATGAAGGCAAAATACTGTTCCATCAAACGGCTTGTATGGGCAGCACTCAATCTTTTTAGCAGCTTTCTGCAAGCAGGAAGGACAGGCTGACAGAGAGAAAGAGAGAGGGAGAGGGTGGAAGGCAGGCAGGGGCTGGAGGAGGGGCTGGATGAAGAGAGGAGGGAGGAGGATACATAGTGAAGGGAGGATGAGTGCAGAGCAACTAGCAGGTGTGTGGCAGAGTTGAGAAAGGCACCAAAGATAGCACTGCCTCAGCTGGGGGAACTGGCACTGCTGCAGCGTTTGTGGGTGAGTAACTGCACCCCATCTACTTTTAACACGCTTCAACATTTGAACTTATCACAAAGAGCCTCAGTGTGCGTGTGTGTCTGTTGTGTGAAAAGCAATCGGAGTGACCGAGTAAAGAGAGAATGGAATAGTGTGTGGAGCAGATTGGTGGTCTGTATTAAGCTTCATTATGTTTCGCTGACAGCTGTTGCAGGGTTTTATGCAGCACCATGCACACTCGTAAACACGAGCCTGTTGCCCATTTGGAGCATGAGGTGTAACCAGATAGCCTCCGTACTCCTGACCGTTCACTGCTCGGAGTGACCTTGCACCGTGTACAGTTGAAGTGAATTCTGTTTATATAGTGGTCTGTGACACAACACACAGCCACACAAGCATCCCTATATAGAATAGGGCTGGTGGATTTTCCATAGCAGCAGTACCGCGTGTCTCTAGTGGGAGAGACTGGGGATGAAGCAATAACAACGTTTTGTTCATGCCTCATTGGTTGTAATTAGTGGCTGTGTAATAGTTTCTCCAAATTTCTCATAAAGTGATTTAGGACATTATCGGTGGTATATCAAAACAATTTTCAACACAGTCTTCCTGGCTGTTGTGCTGTACTTTATAGAATTTAGCAGATACTATTCCAGAGAGAGTGAAGGTTAAGAGTTGTCTTGTTCAGGTGACCAACAGTGGCAGCTTAACAGAGCTGGGATCTGTCACGGCCTCAAACACCTCGACAACTTCTGATTAACAGTCAAGTGACATAGCCGCTATTCGAGCTCAGAACCTATTGTGAAACATTTCTGATGTACATCGTGATTCCTGTATTAATTTGTTGTTGGCTTTTATGTCCCTTTATGTGGTTTGAAGTTGTTTAACAATGTGACAACATGGGGTCTCACTGCTGGCTCCACTGGTGTTTAATAGGATAACTTTTGATCATTGTCAGACATGACAAGGTCAGGATTCACAACTTCCACTCACAGGTTGTGTGTTGTGCTTGGAGAGACAATGACTGAACTCCTTAATTGATTCTGCATTGATTGAGGATTGGATTTTTAAAATTTATTTAACCTTGCATCAACATCAATGGCTATTCACTACAACAGCAATGTTACAAAAGTCAGACACATTCATACTGGGCCAGTTTAGAGCAACCAGTTAAACTAATGCATGTCTTTGGAATGCGGGAGGAAACCGGGGCACCCAGAGTAAACCCATGCAGACTGGTGTCGGCATCAAACCAAGAAGCAGTGAGTCGACTGTGCTAACCGCTTCCACCACCGCACCACCACAGTTGAAAGGCAATATGGTTAATGTAGTCAACCTTTAACTGAAATGAATACAAATCTATGTTCTGTTAAAGATGGATCCTTACATGTCAAATACAAAAGTTTGTTGTTATATTGAAATTTACATCATTCAGGATAGTTTTTTTATTACATATCAAAACTACGTAGTCGCTGGCTATAACTATATGGTAACTATATAGTAGAAATGGCTTCTCTAAAGGTTTCTTGTGCCATGCCACTGTTGTGTTATTGTTTAAAGGTCTAGACTAGGGTCACTTTATTGGTTGGTTGATAAAATGGCCAATATTTAGGTTCCAGGACCTTCCAAGTAGTGGAAGACAGCACGCTGATAAAGCCTTGAATGACATATACAGAGAGTGCACAAGAACAAAGTAAATGGTAATGTGTTATCTCCTGCCTTTATAACAACACCGATCCCAATATTGATAAGATGCTGATATCACAGCTAAAGGAGTAAAAGGATGATGCCTGGTGCGATACACAGTATATTGCTTTTATACTGGGTAGGTGGTACTGATATTGTAGAAGCCTGCTGTACACAAATGAATAGCTGAAAGAGTAGGGGGTTTTGTTCCTTTGGAAATACGTCTATAAACTATAACATAAATTTTAAGAATAAATGGTTTTAGATTTAAAGTATAGCCTTGATATTACCTGAGTATGAAGCTATTTCAGCGGCTGTTTATACCAACCACGACTTACTCCTGGATTCTGTTTCTCATTTCTGTTTGCATCACGTACACGTCCAGACAGAGTAAGCTGCTCAGTAGATCACGAGTGATTGGACTTGCATTCCCTACGTGACTCATTTGGTCTTCCTTCATTCTCATTCAGCTGTGGAGAGTTTTAAATGTCTCATTTGCTCTGAGTTGAACTGTCTTCCATAAGCCGTGAGTCTCTGCCTAGAGGGAAATGAGAGTCGATATGCCAGCCCGCAGACAGAAAGCACACTGAGTACAGTAGCACATCTCTTACACTCTCTGAAGAGGTAGGGAACACATTAATATGCCTTGCGAAGTCATTTAGCAGAGTCTTCGAGGATCTTTGAGTCCCAGGAGAGGAGGTAGATTAGGATTATTTAGTCATGTCATAATTAAATTGGTCCTGGTGGTGTGATTGCAGAGGCTGTGATAAACATCCTAGCTTCTGCAAAATGTTCGGGTTGTTAAAAATGTATACGTGCAATGAATATCTAGTTTTAGGTATAACTTTATTACTTTTATATTACTAATATATTATTACTTATTACTTATTAAAACTTTATTAAATATAGTCAAATACAGCCATGCAAACATAATAGAAATATGTGCCCATTAGCTAATATTCATGTTTTAACTGTATTCACTTTGTTCAAATACATTTGGTTATAAAATGTGATTTCTGTAATATTGCTCAATAGCTGGTAGTATATGGAATAATAATAATAATAATAATAATAATAATAATAATAATAATAATCATCATCATCGTCGTCATCATCATAATAATAATGTTGTTTATGTTGTTTTTACTAATATTCACTTTGCAAGCCCGGCACAGGGTTCAAACCCATGCTCCCAGTAGCAGTCTAGGAGTTGCTTATTATTCATTCATTTGTTCATTCATTCATAAATCTGCTGAATCCAATTCAGGGTTACAGAGCATGCACTCTGTTCATCCAGGTTATGCCATCATGATTTCATCAGTATTCCAAAAAGCGTCTTGTGATGTTACTAAATTCTTAGCCTTCTCTGTTTTTAAGTGCTCCATAAATGCTCGATGGGCTTTAGGTCAGGTGACTGTGGAAGTATGTCCACGACAGTCAGCTCAATAGTGCCCTGAGACTTTTGGTCAACTATATTTACATATACACTCACCAGCCACCATCAGGTAGACCTGTTCAAATGCTCATTAACGCAAATATCTAACTAGCCAATCACATGGCAACAGCTCAGTGCATTTAGTCAAGATGACCTGCTGAAGTTCAAACCAGGCATCAGAATGGGAAAGAAAGATGATTTAAGTGACTTTGAACGTGGAATGTTTGGAGGCGATAGACAGATGAGTCTCCATTAGATAGTAGAGTCAGAATTTGGTGTACCAGCATGAAAGCATGCACCCATCCTGCCTTGTATCAACGGTTCAGGCTGGTTGTGGTGCTGTAATGGTTGGTGTAAGGGATTGTTTCTTGGTACACTTTGGCCCCTTAATATCAATTGAGCATCGCCACAGCCTATCTGAGTATGATAGGCTGACCGTGGCCAGACTGTACCATCTTCTTCTGGATTATACACCATGTCACAAAGTGGTAGTAGCAATTCATACCTAATAACATGGCCGATGAGTATATATTAAGACTAATCACTTGAAATGAATGGCAGCTTGCATTAGGCATACACAAGACCAATATTGTGTCTAATCTTTTGGCAAATGATACTGATATTTAAACCGCAAGGGCATTTCTTAATTAGTAACACCTGTTTATTGACAGGAATATCTCCTTATGTCAGCTGTTCCCGTTAGGGGTCACCACAGTGGATCCGCATACAAGACCTGGCTCAGGATTTACACGGGATGCCCTTCCTGCAAACAACCTTGTTTGATCTGGGCACTCACACTGGGACACTGTAGAGAGACCATTTGACCTAACTGCTCAAGTATTTGGAATGTGTGAGGAAACCCACATGGATAGGGAGAACATGCAAAAGCGGAGTCCGGACTGGGGATCGAACAGATAATCTCTGGAGCTGTGAGGCAACATCACTAACCACTTGCACTATTGTGCTGCCCGAGCAGTCTTTATATATTTGCAGAGGAGGGACAGTATGCTCAAATTTAGATTTCAACAGCTGTCCACGATATCACATGTAACGGTGATACTGGAACGCGTTTAATGAATGGGATGGTCATTATCACTTGCTGCAATCCTGTAAACCATACTTATCTGTTCCATTCTTGCTTTGAATGTCAGAATGTCAGAAATCAGTTCACATTTAATGGCTTTATCACCGAAAAATCACAAAAGACGATTTATACCAGATACAAATCATGATAATAGTGAAGAAGTAAAGTCATGAAGAAGAAGCATAGTATAAATCAGCCATAATCTAACAGTGAAAGCAGCTTCCATACCTCAGTAATTGTAATTCCTTTGAACTGTGGGTAGGTGAGAAATTATCTCTTCCCATAGCAAGGTTTCACAGGTTGTAGCAAAAGCAGGGAAAAAAAACAAGTTTATATGCACAGTACTCTCTTGGGAGCTTAATGAAATTGCATATGAAAGAGCAGCACTAAATACTGTTGTCAGGGCACAATCCTAATTGTACAGTATATCTGAGACAACACAGTGATTCATGAGTTAAATTAACAGTATTTATTTCATTAGTAGATTTTTTAAGTCATAGTTAAAATAAAATATAGTATTGTCAGCCTTTATTGTCCTTTGAAAAAAACAGACTGTTTTTGGCCACTGTGCCTTTAAGATTGATGCATGTAAATTAGGTCTGTTCTTCCTTGTCGATCCCTTTGCAAGAGAGCAAGGCACATCATGCTTCCACCCGCTTGGGGAAACTCGGGTAGATAATGAATCTGGTGACTGTGTCCCCTTCTCTGTGATCTCAAACATACACATTAAAATCCTTAGAATTTCTTGCTCAAGTTAATTAGATAAAAAAAGATTTCCATATTTTAATTTCTATATTCCTGGTCAGAGTCATGGGGACAGGGTCCAGAGTCTATTCAAGAAGTCACTGGGTGCAGACGGAAGTGTGCCCAGGTGGGACACTCAGTATATACAGCAGTCTACCAGTCCAGGGCTGGCAGGAGTCACTGTTGCAGTGCCATGGGATAATCCTGTGGGATGATATCTGGCTTCTTCTCACGTACACATAGCACTTTAATTTGATTATGTACGAAAATGCTGTTTATGAGTATGAAATTGGCACCAAGGGAGAAGTTTTAAGATGGAATTTACTAGGGGTGGGTATAGGAAGTTTTTTCCTATACCCACCCCTAGTAAATTCCATCTTGAAACTACGCCCTTGGTGCCAATTTCATACTAGGTGTGTTATAGGTCACAAAGGACCCCAGGTTAACTTTTAAGCAATCGAAGGCCTCTCTCACATTGGCTAATGTTAATGTTCATGAGTCCACCATCAGAAGAACACTGAACAACAATGGTGTGCATGGCAGGGTAGCAAGGAGAAAGCCACTGCTCTCCAAAAAGAACATTGCTGCTGATCTGCAGTTTGCTAAAGATCACGTGGACAAGCCAGAAGGCAATTATTGGAAGAATGTTTTGTGGATGGATGAGACCAAAATAGAACTTTTTGGGTTTAAAAGAAAAGTGTTATGTTTGGAGAAAGGAAAACACTGCATTCCAGCATAAGAACCTTATCCCATCTGTGAAACATGGTGGTGGTAGTATCATGGTTTGGGCCTGTTTTGCTGCATCTGGGCATCATTGACGGAACAGTGAATTCTGAATTATATCGGAGAATTCTAAAGGAAAATGTCAGGACATCTGTCCATGAACTGAATCTCAAGAGAAGTGTGGGTCATGCAGCAAGACAGCGACCCTAAGCACACAAGTCGTTCTACCAAAGAATGGTTACATTTGCAAAAAACTTGTAAAATGCAAAACAAAAGAATTTTCACTGAAGATGTCACACTCAGTATGAATAATGAGGACAGAGACAAATGCAAGTTGTGTTTTATTACAAGAAGACATGGTGGATACAAGAACAAGATAGAGACAGAGTAAGATACTTGGTGTGAACAGGTAGAGAGGCAAGGTAGCTAACAGAATGCAAATTAGATACAGGGTACAGGGAGCTAAGAACACAGAGTACTAACAGGCTAAGCTGAACAAGGCTTATACAAGGCTTATAAAAATACAGAGTTTAAAATGGTATGCTAATACAGTGCTAACATAAACACAGATTCGGCCAAGGACAAGGCTAGGACAGTGGTAATATATACAGCGAACATGGAACAATACAGCAGATACAAAGAAAGAGCTACCGCTAACAGTTAGCATGAATTTAGATACATACAAACAGCAAATCCAAACACAGCACAAGGCAGGACACAGCACATGAAGCAGAAACAAGAACACGAGACAGGGAAGAGAAAAACTATAGCGCAAGCTGCAGGAGTGACAGGAAGTGAAGACAAGAACCTACCAGGAAGCAAACAGGAAGAAGGGTGTAATTAAGCAGAATTCTGCAGAAAGAGAAAAGGGTTGGACAGGAGCCATGTAGGATGATATAGCTATCAGGCTGTGCCCATCATGCTGACAGATAACCTCAGATACATCTCTGTAATATATTAGACCACAGAATTCATCTAGGGTTTTAAATATACTGATTGAACAGCAAGTTTGGCATTGTTGATTTAACACTGGAAAATTTGCTGTGTGGAAGTGTTCAGATTACCATAATGATACTTTTAACAATACGTCATTTACTCTAAATAATGTCGGACTTAATCTAAATGTGTTGTTTTTGTAATAAGGCAAAAGTTGTACTCCAGAGCAGCTCTGATAGCTCAGTGGTAGTGCTAGCCGGAAGGGCTAGGTTCAAACCTGGGTGGAGCTTGAAACATGAGTTTTGGGCACTGCTGGCTGTACTTTGCATCTGTAACCTTGCAACAATGAATACAAGAATACAACAATTAACTATTAGCTGTAACCTTAACAATATATATTTGTTATCTCCAAAATGACAAAACAAATAACTACTTTTGTCAAATAAACTGGATTTCTGTTCCTTTCACTATGAAATGTGAGTACGTATGAAAGGATTGCATGTGAGCAGTAAGGAACAGCAGCAGGGGAGACAATTGAATTTGAATCTTTTTTGTAATGAAGCTGCTACTTTTATGTGACATTTCTGTTACAGTGTGCGATTCAGTTTACATTAACAGCATTACCAGCACACCGTGACAGGGAGTGGATATTAGTAGAAATTTATACAGGGACCTTACATTGCCTATAGGTTAATGGTTTACTGCTAGGTCGGACATATTAGGAATTGCTCACACCTTGAACAGAGCTTCCAAAACCATGTTCTGTATTGGATCACGCATAAGAAGGGCTGAAATAAAAAAGGTACAGGTTTGGAATACAAAATGTAGCACACACGCAGAGTAAAGTGGCAGGATGCATTTTCATGCAGAAACCTTATTTGGGCAATTCTGAGAAACAGAGGCAGACTCCATAGCATGGGTCAACACACAGGCAGACAGGGTAATCACAGGCAAATCTGTATTCAAACACGATGAACAAGGCAAGGGACCTAACAAAATATTAGAATTAGAACAAACTATTAGAACATGGCTTGGTGTTAAACTGTACAGACACAATATTGAGCAAAAACAACTAGGAATTTATACACACTAATCGGTGACAGACAAAGAACAGACAATAAATATGAAACAATGACGAGACCGGCCAAAACTAAGCCACATATTTGTTAGTCTTATGAGCCAGGGTTCAAGCTACCAGTTTTATGTATGAAAGTAGACACACATATCAATATACTTTTTATCTTAATCTGCATTTATACATTACATCCCAAGATTGTCTTAGGACCATGGTTCTCAAAACAGGCGTCCACCAAACATCTCGAGGCTTTGTCTGCTTTGTCTGCTTTGAGGTGCATTGTGTTGGCCAAAATACAATTTGCACATGTTAAATAAAATTAAAATAATACACTTACTGGAAAAACACATAAGGAATCATTATTATTCTTATTCTTCTTATTGTTATGTTCGTTTTTTGTTAAATGCTTAGCTGTCTTGGGGGGGGGGGAGGATTCAGTGGTGCGGGAATGGCACAGCTTTTTTTTTTAGATACTCATGGGGGCTTCGAGGAAAAAAGGTTGGAAACCACTGCCTTAGTAGATAATAGTGATGACAATACAAATGTTGCAAGACAGAAGTTTGCACCGACTCTCAATGAATAAATCACAGATCATTGTAGGAGAAAAAGACCCACAGCAAAACAATACAATTAATTACACAGGATGGAGTAATAGTCAGGAGTGTTACAGACATGAGTCACAAAGCGTACCCAAATCACACAGTTCTGTGACACAACAAAGATGAACCTGTGTAGTAATAACCAATAATACAGCAAAACACTATATATAGCCTTAAATAATCTTCAGCCAAAACATTAAAACCACCAAATAGCAAATAGTGTAATCTTGTTACAGCATGTTACGCTCTTTGATATAGTAGACAGTAAGTGAACAGTTGGCTCTCGTAGTTGCTCTGTTGGATGTGTTTAAGAGTTAAGATCTGAGCAGACTTAACATTGGACAAATCGTTATGTCAAGACAATTGAGTTGGAGTATTTCCTAAACAACAAGGCTTGCCAGATGATCCCGATCAATAATGGTGAGTAACTACTGATGTTGGTGCCCAAGGCTCATCAGAGTGTGAGCACAATAAATCCTATCCTGTTAGGTCCAAATGGGCAGTGCCACCTGCTGAATATGGGGTTGCCTAGTCGCAGACCAGTCAGAGCTCTACCCAACATCAAAAGCACCTATACAGGGCATGTGGGTGTCAGAATTGGACCTTACAGCAATGGTCTGGTACGTGTGCACCTTGGAGAAGCACCATGATACACTGTGGTTGGGGGGCTGGATCAGGCACACACTATGACATGCACATTTCATCACACAGGAGTAGATGGTTCTGGTCTCAGGTATGAACCTTCCACCTGGGCTGGACTTGGGCACGCTCTGTCCATTAAACAAGGGTGGATGATCTGGTCTAAGGCGTGTGCCTTCCATTTGTGGTGGACTAGGCCATGCCCCTTCTGTTGCACAAGGTTGGATGGCTCTGGTTTCAGGTGTGTACCAAATTGCTTGGTTTTTTTTAGATGAGTGCAGCATGTTACAAATGTATTCTACATAAACAATGTCTAAAACATATTTTCTCTTGCAAAGCTTTTATAACATTCAGCAGATATGCCAGAGTTCTAAAGCTTTGCTGCATGGGGCTTTGAATCTGCTGCATAATGTATCCAGTATCACTTATTGCATCATGCATTCTTCCTGCTTTCTAGCACTGTTAGTATCACAATAGTGCTTACTGGAGATCCAGCATACTTCCCCTAATTAAATGAGATCTGTGTTATTGCTTTTTTTTCATCAACAGATTTTATTCACACTTAAGAGCAAGCGATTGATTAGAGCTAAAGAATGGCTTAGACTCAAATGAAAAGCTCATGCCTTGAGAGCTCTGCTCAGGAAACAACAGGCTGCCTTGGAGACATTAAATACTCAGGTTATTTCCATAATATTCTCCAAAAATATACTCATTGAAAGAAAAATAACACACCCAGATAGGAATGTACGAATACTGCAAACTCAGCATGCAGTTATGTCTCAGGCAGACATGTAAATGATTACAGGTGTGGTCTGATTAGACAATTTATCTTGCCACAAGAGGGTGTAAAATTGCTTCCACCGCTGCCCTATGGAAAGGCTCTCTGAGGCTACTTTTGGGTGGTGTACCTCTTGGTGAGAGATACCACTTGGTGAGAGTGACTGCTAGACATCTAGGCTGTTCTGACCTGGCTGTTAGGAGGTGTTGGGAGCAGTGGTTCCATGAGGGCACACACACATGGTGAACAGGGTCCCACATGGTGAACAACCCAGACAGACCACCAGTAGAGAGGATCATTTGATCCACTGACAAGCACAAGCAGCTCCCACAGTTTTGTTGTACACCATCCAGACACAGAGTGACTATAGAGTGACACACTGCCCCAACTGCTGGTGTGATGATCTAGGGAGCCATCGCATACAGTTGCTCACCCCTAGTAGTGATATGTGGGACGATAACAGTTCAGCGATTTGTGCAGGACATCCTTCCGCCATGTGTTGCCTCTCATTCAAGGGCAACCAACTGGCATTTTTCAGCAGGATAATGCTCCCCGAAACACAGTAAGGGTTTCCTAGGAATGTCTCTGTCAGATTGCAACACTCACTAGATTATCGGCAATCGAGCATTTATGGGACCAGTTGGGAGCACAGCTTCAGCAACCTACGAGTGCACAGAATCTGCATGCCCAGCTGTAACATTTGTGGGCAAATGTGCCTCAGTTTACCATACAGCCCAACAGGGTATTAAAGCCTCCTTTCAATTGTACGGGTTTTTGCAATAAGCTTTTCCGTTCGTTATAATATTGTAATCACTTACGTATATCATCATTGTATTCAAACATATAAAGTTTTATTCGATTCAAACAACTCATTGTCTGTGTATTGTAAGTCTGGACAGGAATAACTGAATAACCAGCCAATTGCAGGGATGGGAAGGGGTCATTGTTACAGTGCTGGGGATTATCCCTGATCAGCCTCCTCTCCCTCAGACACACCTAATTCTGCTTAAGATTCACAACCCAGCCAGAAGGCACCGCCAAAAGACCTGGGACCTTGCAGTGATGTGATAGTGTATTAGATCTTGAAATTAATAACTTTTCTTACGTATTTATTGATATATCTTCTTAGATTAACTTGCCAACATATGAGTACATCTCTACATACATTTACATAGATGTCTGAAGACTATGCAATATTAAGTTATGTACGTTGGATTTATATGACTACAAGTCGAGGGTTGCACAGTTCTGCTTGTGGAAATGTCTTGATCTTGCTGAGAGTACTTCTCCTTACTTTTGTCATGAAGCAGGCTATGTACAGTGGTGTGAAAATGTGTTTGCGCCCTTCCTGATTTCCTATTATTTTGCATTTCTGTCACACTTAAGTGTTTCAGAACATCAAACCAATTTAAATATTAGTTGAAGACAACACAAGTAAACACAAAAAAGCAGTTTTTAAATGAAGGTGTTTATTATTAAGGGATAAAAAAAAATCCAAACCTACATGGCCCTGTGTGAACAAGTGATTGCCCCATAAAACCCAATAACTGGTTTGGCCACCCGTAGCAGCAACAAGTACAACCAAAGATTTGCGAAAACTTGCAGTGAGTCTTTTACAGCATTGTGGAGGAATTTTGGCCACTCATCTATGCAGAATTGTTGTAATTCAGCCACATTGGAGGTTTTTTTTTTTGAACATGAACAGCCATTTAAAGGTCATGCCACAGCATCTCAATAGGATTCAGGTCAGGACTTTGACTAGGCCCTCCAAAGTCTTCCTTTTGTTTTTCTTCAGCCATTCAGAGGTGGACTTGCTGGTGTGTTTTGGATCATTGTCCTGCTGCAGAACCCAAGTTCGTTTCAGCTTGAGGTCACAAACAGATGGCGGGACATTCTCCTTCAGGATTTTTTGGTAGACAGCAGAATTCATAGTTCCATTTATCACAGCAAGTCTTCCAAGTCCTGAAGCAGCAAAACAGCCCCAGACCATCACACTACCATCACCATATTTCACTGTTGGTATAATGTTCTTTTTCTGAAGTGCTGAGTTACTTTTACGCCAGATGTAATGGGACACACACCTTCCAAAGAGTTCAACTTTTGTCTCATAAGTCCACAGAATTTTTTCCCAAAAGTCATGGGGATCATCAAGATGTGTTCTGGAAAAATTGAGACGAGCTTTAATGTTCTTTTTGCTTAGCAGTGGTTTTCGTCCTGCCACACAGGCCATTTTTGGCCAGTCTCTTTGTTATGGTGGAGGCATGAACACTGACCTTAACTGAGGATGTTGTTGTGGGGTCTTTAGTGACCTGTTGGATGAGTCGTCGCTGCGCTCTTGGGGTAATTTTGGTCAGCCGGCCACTCCTGGGAAGGTTCACCACTGTTCCATGTCTTCCCCATTTGTGGATAATGGCTCTCACTGTGGTTCACTGGAGTCCCAAAGCTTTAGAAATGGCTTTATAACACTTTCCAGACTGATAGATCTCAATGACTTTTCTCAATTGTTCCTGAATTTCTTTGGATCTCGGCATGATGTGTAGCTTTTAAGGATCTTTTGGTGTATTTCCCTTTGTCAGGCAGGTCTTGTTTAAGTGATGTCCTGATTAAGAACAGGTGTGGCAATAATCAGGTCTGGGTGTGGCTAGAGACAGTGAACTCAGGTGTGATAGACCATAGGTAAGTTATGTTTTAACAGGGGAGCAATCACTTTCTCACACAGGGCCATGTAGGTTTGGATTTTTTTTCCTCCCTTAATAATAAACTCCTTCATTTAAAAACTGCATTTTGTGTTTACTTGTGTTGTCTTTGACTAATATTTAAATTGGTTTGATGTTCCGAATCACTTAAGTGTGACAAACATGCAAAAAAAATAGGAAATCAGGAAGGGGGCAAACGCTTTTTCACACCACTGTATATGGGTTTTAGACTGTTGTGCTATATCTTGAGGACAGCAAACAATACAGCATCAGATGTTATCTCTTGAGCAATTGGAGGTCACTCTGCTCACTCACATTTCACTGAATCATATTTAGCCTGCAATGTAATAGATCCTGCTTTATATCAGCCTTGAAATAATGCTAAACCTAATTATAGCCTTATGTAAAAATGAGATGAGGGAGAAGAAGGACGTACTCATCACTCGCCTCCAGATACAGTCCCCGCCACAATTATTGGAATCTCTTGTAAATATTGGTTCTCATAATTTTTTCTCATTGTGGTTAATTAGCTTGATCTCACACTGAAAAAAAACTTTGAATTGAAGAAGAAAAAAAAAACCCTCATCAAGAAATGATTATTTTATAACCAATCTCCACAATTATTGCCACTCCAAAGAACATGTTAGAAACATCATAGAACTGAAACATTTTCAAGTTGTTGAGAGTGTCGAACTTTCAAATAGTAACCATGACTTCCTGTTTCACTGGGGTAAATATGAGGTGACACAGAAGTCAATTTTTCAACATGGAAAAGACAAAGAGTGTGTTTACATGCACTTAATAATACAGTTGGATTTCTGCAGTTGATTACTCAAGTGGCACTCATACAGCATACTCTTGATATAAAAATCAGATTAAGAAATCTGATAAAAAAAGAGCTGGATTCCAGTAATTGGATTGATTAGTCATAGCATGTATACCAGCTACCTGTTTTCCTAACCCAACACAGTTGCCAGGTCTGCCTATTCTAAAGACTCGGCTTTGATTAGACTTTTTTCCATTGACTGTGATGGGTGTTTTCTTGCGGGACCTGGCGATGCCGGAATTAAACATGCCACGGCATTAAAGGCAGTGAAATGGTTATCGAACACTTTGTGGAGACTCTGAAACATGGTATATACTCGAGAAAACAAATAATTTGATTATTTTAGTATTAAATTTTGACGTTTATGTCACATATGTCATATGTGGATTTGTCAAAAAATATTATTTCTTGATGAGGGATTTTTCTCCTAAATTTACTTCAGTTAAAGGTCGGATTTTTCAAATTTATTGAGTGTGAGAGTAAGCTAATTTGCCATTTTTACTCATAGTTGCCAGTTCTTCCAATAATTGTGGAGCCGGTTGTAATTATTGCTTGTCATTGCCATGCAAGACATTGTACGTGGTTTTCTTCACATCCAGGAACCTGCTAATGAAAGTGTTACGCTTGCTTCCTACAAAGCTGTGCAAAATAATACAGATTTCAGTTCAGAGGCTGACACATTGATAATGCTTCCTCCCCTGTAACCACATGCTTTCTGTGTTTATGTGTATATGAATGTGGTAGCAGGTGATGCAGTCCTAATCAGCACTGTGTGCATCTGTTTGTGTTTGCAGGAAACAGGATGGAGGAGAGCCTCGTGTCTCTAGCACTCTAGACGCGTCACTGTTTAAGTCTCCACTGCATTACACTGCTCCTGCATTCCTCAAGGTACCTTTTCATCACTTCCATTCACAAACTTTCATCTCTGCTCTGCACTAACAACACAAACAGCCTTCAAGGAGTATGCAGCATTTCTCAACCTAATTTCTATACACGAGATATATATAGTATATACTGGTATATATAGTGGGGCAAAAAAGTATTTAGGTAAAAAAATGAGAGATTATAGGTACACTTCAACTATGAGAGACAAAATGAGGAAAAATCCCATTCACATTGTAGGATTTTTAAAGAATTTATGTGTAAATTACGGTGGAAAATAAGTATTTGGTCAAAAAGAAATAAGTTCAACTCAGTACTTTGTAACATAACCTTTGTTGGCAATGACAGAGGTCAAACGTTTCCTGTAAGTCTTCACCAGGTTTGCACACACTGTAGCTGGTATTTTGGCCCATTCCTCCATGCAGATCTCCTCTAGAGCAGAAAATGTTCTATGGGGTTGAGGTCTGGAGACCTCAGTCATTGTCATGCTGGAAGCCATGTTCCATCTTCAATGCTCTCACTGATGGAAGGAGATTTTGGCTTAAAATCTCACGATACATGGCCCCGTTCATTCTTGCCTTAACACAGATCAGAAAAACAGCCCCAAAGCATGATGTTTCCACCCCCGTGCTTCACAGTAGGTATGGTGTTCTTGGGATGCAACTCAGCATTCTTCTTTCCCCAAACACAATGAGTTGAATTTTTACCAAAAAAAAAGCCTCACATGAAATTAAAGTTGTTTTAAAGTTTTAAAGTTGTCGTAATGAATAAATTCGCTTCAGTTATAGCAGAAGTCCAAATATAGATTCTGTCAATGAAACTTTTAAAATAAGTACATCTTTAACATGGCACAACTACATTCTTCCAACTGATACAATTAATTAATTCAGCAATTCATTCATTCATTCAGGACAGCACAGGGCCCAAGTCAGGAACTAACCCTAGACAGGGCGCCAATCCATCCCAGGGTCCATGCACACAAACTCACCCACTCACTCTGGGACACTTTAGAGACACTAACTGGCTCAGAGCATGTCTTTTCAACATGGGAGGCATCTGGAGTTCCCTGGAGGAAACCCACATAGACAGAATTAAACCAGGGATCTCTGGAGCTGTGAGGCAACAGCCTTGACCACTGCGCCATCAATCCACCCACATCACAACTACAGCAAAAATAGCGTGATTATTTATATAGCACTTTTCCAAGCTCAGTGTCATTGGTAGGATCATATTTAGCTTATAAAAAACAGGTTTTAATGAACTTCATAAATTAAACCATGCCCAACGATTCCATTCCTAATTATCAGTTTTTGCAAACTTGTTTTTCAAAACCTTACAGGATCTAGATGCAGTCAGATGCATACAATAACTGCTCACTCACTTGTTTTCTTATCCGCTTGATCCTAATCCTAATCAGTGTGGCGGCAGAGCTGGTGCCCAGCCAGCAGCATAGGGCACAAAGCAGGTACAACCCTAGACAGGGTGCCAACCCATTGTAGGGCACATACACCCACACGCTCATACACAACACTTGGGCCACAACAGAAAGGACCCAGATCACCACCCCGCCTGGGGATAGAACCCAGGACCTTCTCACTGTGAGGGCAGCCGTTCTACCCACCAATCCACCCCGACAAAGTACAAATAAACTGTTACAAACTGGTCACCTGTATGAAGAAAAAACTGATTTAGAGTGCAATTTATAAATATCTTTGCTGATTTAAAAGTCTTTGGAATTATAAAAGCGTTAAAAAATTTGCATGTGAGTTTTGAGTTTTCGGGTTTCCTATGCTTTCCTGAGTACAGTGTCAAATTTCAAAGTTATTTTCTGGGCTAATCAAACACACTATACAGATATATACAGACATACATACATACACATTGAGGATTGACAGAAAGGTTAAGAAATGCTGAAGTGCTTCTCTTGTATAACCTTGCATTTAACCGCTCACTTTAAGCGCTCACTTATCTCAACTGCTGCTAGATTGCCAAAACTCATTAAGCTAATGCAAGCCTTTCCATGAAAACGAACCTTAAGGCAAATTTTGTTTGTTTCTATCACTTAATATGTGCAAGTGACACAAGTATTGCAAAGATGCTGTCTGTGTTAATCACACATGCTATATAGTTAACTATATAGAAAGTTATTTAGCTAACTCAATGGACAGATGCTTGAGAGACGTTAATAATATTAATTCGTTGCTTAAAATTTAAAAGCCTTGCTTTTACAATTTCCGATTATGCATTAAATTGCCTGTACTGCCGGTAGTCATTAAGCTAACACAAGCTAACACTATTAAGAACAGGTTTGCCCCTAGAATTAATATCTTACTGCAACTTCTGTTTGTTTGTAACACAGTAATCAGTATGGATGAGACTCCAGACAAATAAAAGAGAACGACTTAATTAAATGCTAATTCTGCATTTAGAATGTCAGACCTTATTTACCCAGCAATAAAGTCTCACAAATCCTTTCAGGAACAATGTTATATATATATATAAAAAAAAAAAAAAAGTTTACCTAACAGTTTCTGACCCTAGAGCTCTAGGATCCAGTGTTCCTATAAAACCTGCTAACTTGTGTTAGAAATAGTAATTTATTAATAATCTATTACAGGAATCGTATGCAACAGTAGTCATAAGAACCGCCTAAAGATTGCCTGTATTTTGTATGAATTACACAAACCTTAGAAAGCAGATTGCTGTCAGTGTAATGGTGATATAGAGCAGATGTTCATGCCTGTGTCATTATGTAACATTGTTATACAGGATATGGGCTGTTTGACCATTTATGTGACGTACAGTATGTGAACACACTACATATTTTAGCCACCACCCAGTGATATTTAGTCCTCATTTGCATAACGATTCTTGCTCGCTCACACAGCTCTTTGCATGGATTATTGTATGTCTTCATGTGAGACAACACAAAACCTTGTTATTTTTTGCAGTGTTAATGTAATGTTGAAGATTTGTTTGAAACATATGCCTTTGTAACTACGAAAGCCACACATTTTTGCACCCATATAATTATTTACATCTTATATATTTGCATTTCTAATTGTGGTGATGTCGCTCATTCAGACTAAGACATGATTTTGCAGGTGCGTCTCAGCCTAACTGAGAAAGTACAAAATGTTCTTTGGCCTTGAAAGTGTTCACCAGTTTTGCGGAGTGTGGGTATGTGTGTGCGGAAGATTTTTTAAGCCATGTCAGTACCATAAGTCGAGGGTGTGATATTAAATGAATACTACAGCTCCTTAAACCAAATGTATATCCATGGAATTCAATGGACATGACTAGGGCTGCACCTAACGATTATTTTAATAATCGATTAATCGGGCGATTATTTTTTCGATTAATCGATGAATCGGATTTTAAAAAAAAAACTTTTCATGTCTTTATTCAGAAATATAACGTTAAATAACCGAGCAAATAAGTGCTTACAATAAATGAATAATAATAAATTAAATTCATTAATAAATTAAAATAACAAATTAAATAATAAAGAAAAATAAGTGCATCTCTGATGCAAACACTACATACAAACTCATTCACTCCATTTCTTTAGGAACTTGCATTGCAATCCAAAAATGTTATCATGTCAACATGCTCCAGGCTAAAGCTGACTCTCTTTTTAGAGACTATGGCCCTGTCCACACAAACACGGGTATTTTAAAAAACGTAGCTTTTTCTATGCGTTTTGACCGTTCGTCCACATGAAAACGGACTTTTTTTTGCAAAACTCCTTCCAGGGCGAAGACTTTCAGAAACTCCGTTTTCAGTGTTGCTGTGTGGACTGGGGAAACGGAGTTTCTTGCTTGTAACGTCATTTGTGCGCCGTTATCTCCTTTGTTTACATGAGGCGATTTTGTGCTATAGCGGACGTAGCCAAAATAGTGCCAGCTGTAACACTGCTGACCGAACTTGTTACAAATCTACAAATATATTTACAATTATTACTTTTTCATTACACTGAAGAACAGAGGCGTCAGAATGCGCTACGGAGGTCACTACTATATCCATCACACCCACGAAGCAGTTCCCGCCCCCAGCGTCGCCGGTTTGGGACGAGACCCGGTCGGACCTCTCGTTGGTGGGATGGCTTTCAAAACGAAGTGGTTCTTGAAGAACAATGGCGAGAAAATGTTCGTACGCATAGGACGTTGCTGTTGTCGCTGAGTGAGCTGCTTCGCCAGCACATAGGACGGCTGGTTTGGCACTGCTCTTGACAGCGACTGTGTGCGTTTTTGCGTTTTCATGTGGGCGAAGTTTGTTATTTAAACAGTGCTTGTGTGGACGGGATGTTTTTTTATGAACGAATTTGAAAACCCCCGTTTTAGAAAATACCCGTGTACGTGTGGACATAGCCTTAACGCTAACTTATTTTGAAGATTCCACGTCCCCGCCGGCTCCGCCTCGCTCCGTTCAATCGCTCGTGCCGCAAGTAACGTAAGCAGATATGATAAGGCGGGGGACACATAAATCATGCAACACAACGAATCGATAATGAAATTCGTTGTCGACGCTTTTAATAATCGATTATTATCGATTTTATCGATTCGTTGTTGCAGCCCTAGACATGACATGTGTTTCCAAACTCTACTCAACTTGAAAAAAACTTCATGAAGTAAAAGTCTGAACACAATTGCTGAAGAAGTTAAGAAACTGCAGATTCAATGACAATCCATCTAAATTTGCACTGTATGAAGTGTAAATAGTTTATGTTAATATTTTCCTTTTCAGATGGAAGCTTTAATGTTTGTAACTTTTTTCTTTCCCTTTCAAATTTGACTAAATGGTTGCATGCTCTTCAGATTTTGTTTGTTGTCAGATTGATATTTAGATTGTATTGTATAACTGGCTTTTATAAATACTGAGAAGTCAGTCAGTCAGTGTGGTCAGCTATCAGTTTGAACTGAACATTTTAAATTCAGTTTTGTAGGGGTATTTTTATTTTTTATTTTTTTTAATGGAAATTTCAGTGTGTAAAGAATTCATAAATGTTCTAAGTAAATCAATATTTGGCATAAACCTTTACAAAACCATCAACTTTCTTAGGACTTACATTGTAATTGAGGAAATACAGGTTTCACTCTTTTCAGGACATATACGTTGTGCTTAAAGTTTGTGAACCCTTTAGAATTTTCTATATTTCTGCATAAACTATAACCTGAAACATTTTTTTTTTCAGAACTCAGGGGGAACTTTTCACACAAGTCCTAAAAGTAGCTCAAAGAGAGATTTATTTACTGAGGAAAAGGATCCAATAGTACATATTAGTGAGTGGCAAAAGTATGTGAGCCTCTAGGATTAGCAGTTATTTTGAAGGTGGAAATTAGAGTCAAGTCAGATGTTTTCAAATCAATGGGATGACAATCAGGTGTGAGTGCGGCACCCTGTTTTAGTAAAGAACAGGGATCTTATCAAAGTCGCCTCTTTCAAATCAGTTTGTGGAAGTGTATCATGGCACAAACAAAGGAGATTTCTAAGGACCTCAGAAATCAGGCTGGAAAAGCTCTAAAGAGTTTGGACTCCACCAATCCACAGTCAGATAGATTGTGTACAAAGGGTGGAAATTCAAGACCATTGTTATCCTCCCCAGGAGTAGTCAACCAACAAAGATCACTCAAAGAGCAAGGCGTGTAATAGTTGGTGAGGTCACAAATGACCCCAGGGTAACTTCTAAGCAACTGAAGGCCTCTCTCCCATTTGGTAATGTTAATGTTCATGAGTCCACCGTCAGAAGAACACTGAACAACAATGGTGTGCATGGCAGGGTTGCAAGGAGAAAGCCACTGCTCTCCAAAAAGAACTTTGCTGCTTGTCTGCGGTTTGCTAAAGATCACGTGGTTTAAAAGAAAAGCGGAGAAAGGAAAACACTGCATTCCAGCATAAGAACCTTATCCCATCTGTGAAACATGGTGGTAGTAGTATAATGGTTTGGGCCTGTTTTGCTGCATCTGGGCCAGGACGGCTTGCCATCATTGAACAAACAATGAATTCTGAATTATTTCAGAACATTCTAAAGGAACATATCAGGACATCTGTCCATGAACTTAATCTCAACAGAAGGTGGGTCTGCAGCAAGGCAACGACCCTAAGCACACAATTCATTCTACCAAATAAAGGTAAAATAAGAATAAAGTTCATGTTTTGGAATGGCCAAGTCAAAGTCCTGATCTTTAATCCAACTGAAATGTTGTGGAAGGACCTGAAGCGAGCAGTTAATGTGAGGAAACCCACCAACATCCCAGAGTTGAAGCTGTTCTGTACGGAGGAATGGACTAAAATTCCTCCAAGCCGGTGTGCAGGACTGATCAACAGTTACTGGAAAAGTTTAATTGCAGTTATTGCTGCACAGGGGGGTCACACCAGATACTGAAAGCAAAGGTTCACATACTTTTTTCCACTCACTAGTATGTAACATTGGATCATTTTCCTCAATAAATAAATTACCATGTATAATATACATTTTTTTCTCATTTGTTTAACTGGGTTCTCTTTATCTACTTTTAGGACTTATGTGAAAATCTGATGTTTTAGGTCATATTTATGCAGAAATATAGAAAAAGGGTTCTAAAGGGTTCTAAAGGGTTCACAAACTTTCAACCACCACTGTATATTATTCAGAGAATAGAGATTCTCACCAGAGAAAAGTTGGGAGGCCTGCTTGTTTTTTTTTCCCCCCCGTTTTCTTCAATCACTATGTTTCACTATGAACAGTTTGAGTTGTATTGGATAGTAGTTGAATGCTTAGTCCTGGGGCAGGGGCAGTTTGTAGAGAACAAAGACAGATAAAGAGGCAGAGAGTGCAGCTTGTAACAAAGTAATTAATGGGGAGAGAGGGCAGAATGCCTGAAGGTGAAATGGAGTTACTTGGATTTGCACCTTGACTCAGCTGTCATGCCTTTACACTTAACAGACACTTTAGCCATTACTGCGAGGCTTGAGCTCTGAAAGGAATCACTGTGGCTATCACAGTTTAATAGTGGTGAGCTAAGGTTATCCATGAGGATGAGAGAGAGCGAGAGAGCAGAGGAGAGAGAGAGCGTCTGGAGAGGACTGGAAGGGAAACTGATATCTCTGCTGTGAAACCAGGTCAGCCCTAATTAAATATTCCAGACATGGGATCTTTTTATTACCAGACCCTCTCCCTCCTTCCTATGTCTTAATATAAGAAAAAAATCCTAACTTTCCTTGGGGTTTGAGGACATAAGAACACATTCATTTTGACTTGCTGACTTCCATGATACAAATTATAGAATGAATGTAAAAAAACACAGGAAGACCATGGTCTGCTTTAAACGTGGTGGTGTCACAAATTCATTGAAACCAAAATGAATTCAAACTTTAAACTGACCTTTGACAGTGAGCCCTTATTGCTTATGGGATGCCCAGATAAATACAGTGTGATGTGTAATAATCAAAAAATAAGCTCATAACATGACATGAATGGAAATGCAGAAGTGAAGACATAAGTACTTTTGTGAATAACTACTTGCCATTCCTATAAGAGGAAGTGTAAGTAATCATAGTAAGGAAAGCATAATTTTATGGAATGTGGGTAAGAAAACAATTGTGTGAATATGAATAAGTAAAAGAACTGTGTTTAACATGTTTATCGATCTACTACCAATTCCCCCTTAGTGTGCATATCCTGAGCAACTACTTAGCAGGTGTGGATCAGTCAGTCAGTAATTTTACCTTTGAATCAGGCCAGAACTTGTGAGAAAGTACTCGCTTATTTTCAATGTTAATTAAAAATCCAACCATACAGTCAGTGTAAATTCAGGATCAGCATTTTAATTCACCTTGTATAGAATTAGCTAGGTCAAATATGGTGCCAAATAATTGGTGTCACTGGGTTAAATAGTGGCACTCAGAAGAAAAAAATAGATAAAAATTATAACAAGCAAACAATAACCATGAAATCAAATACATCATACAAATAATAATCAAACAATTGTGACTGCAGAATTGAAAATTGCTGCTCTTAAAACTAGATTTTTATTATTAAATCAGAGAAAAGGCAACTTCCTGCAACTACCTGTGCTTTCACAGATGGGTGACCAATAACCACCTTGATGATGCCAATGAACCAAGAATGCAATCCATAACTGACAGACCTGTCATTTCCAAAGGCAGGGATCCAATCAGAATGGATCAGCATTGGGAAACAGGGCCTTACAGACTCAGTCGCTCTGGGTAGATCCCCACCTCTGGTGAAGAGAGGTCTGTTGGTTGCGTTCTCTGTTCCCGGTCAGCATCAATCCCAAGTGGTTACTGGCACCTCCTCTGTGAAAGCCCAGGTTGTTGCACTGTACTTTTTTAAAGTTAGTCACCATGGATGATTATTCTCCAATAATCTGCTGCCAAGCTTTAAATGTTTACCTACAAAAAACATTAAATACAATTTTTTGTTTGTTTATTTTATTTAATGTCCCATCAGTATCAATGGCTATCAATGGTTAATCCAACATTCACATTGGATGAATTAGTCAATTAACAAGTCCTTGCGCATGTCTTCGGAATGAGGGAGGAAAACCAGAGTACCCGGAGTAAACCCACATGGACACAGGGAGGACATGCAAATTCAACACAGACGAAGTCCAAGGTTGGGGTCAAACTGGGGCTCTCTGGAGCTGTGAGGCGATCACGTTAACCACTTGCTGCACCATGCCGCCCTTAAAGGATATTGTAATTTTGTGCATCTAAATTAATTCATTGGTCCCTCTGGCTTAAAGTACTGTAATAAATCACAGCTAGAATTATCTTCATCATGATAAGTAGCCATTATCTTAAAACTTCTGTTGGCTGATTGTACAACTGATAGATCCCTGCTACACAGAAGCAATCAGATAACCACAGACTCATTATCAACAATAAGAGTTTAATTAGGGCAGTGCATGCAGCTGTTAAAATCAACTTCAAATAAACTCTTAAAAATGTGGTTAAATCTGACACCAAATATGTGAAATCAATCAAATCTATAAATTAAAGGAATTTATTCAAAGCATATATCAAAAAAGAAATCAAAGCATTTTCATTAAGCCATTATTATGTGAAAGTGTGTATATCGTTTGGATCATTTTCCTGCTACAACATTCATATATGACAGCTGTACGTTATTGGCAAATGGAGCCAGAATGTTTATTTAAAATCTCCTGGTACTTCATAGAAATAGTGATGTCATGTATCCTACTAAGGTTCTGAGACCCACAACATCAGTGATGCTCAACAGTGATAAAAAAGGGATCCTTTCTAAAACATCCCACTTTTTAACGTCTGAGCATAAAAAGTGATTCCAATCTGATTGTAGATTTTGAGCCTTTGGTGACCAAAAGTCTCCAACAATGTTTCTTGGAAAAAATGTTTGAGTGTATAATCATCCTCTTCCCAGTACACTACATGGCCACTTTATTAGAGACTTGAATTTATGCTGCACTCCAGGGTCACTAATTTCCATACAGGGAAGCTTCAAGCGTGAAAGGGCAGGCATCTGTAATAAAGTGGCCACTCAGTGTATATTAGGGCGAAACACACTTGTGTACTGTTTCAGACTGGCCCATTATAACACCGATGTTTCTAAATTATGGCCCTAACAGTGGATATCTGCATGGTCAGGCATTTTCTGTTTTCCACACTTTTGTCACCCTTATTTTTCTGTCCTCTATGTTGATGCATGACTAAGGGAATTTGGATTCTGCATCACTTTATATTTATTATGCAGGGTCTTTTTTGTTTGTTTTTTTTAAAGCTACTCTCGTGGAGCGTCATTTCCCAGTGCTTCAGCAGTGACCCTGTCAAAATGTGCAATGGACTGGCATCCCTGACCATGAAAAGTGTGATTAAAGTGTGAAAAAAAAGACAGTTTTCAGTTCAACAGTTTTCTCTTTGTTTTGTTTTGTGTCTTCTAAATCACACGCATGGAAAGATGGCAGAGTGTAATACTTTCAGATTTAAGTAAACACTTCATTAATCTGTAATGGGGATTAATATGTTGGGAAAGTAAATGTTATGCCATTGCCATTTTAATTGTCGCCAAATCACTGTTAAAAGGTGTTCATGACTTATGAATTCAGGATTTATTTATGGCTTTGATTACTGTCCAGCATGGTTTCTCTTTGAAAAACATTAGCTATACGTATTACAGTCAAGCAAGTATAGTGTCAATCAATGCAGGTCACCCCTGTTTTTGTTGGTTTATATGAATACCTTTACAACCATGGCTCTGTAAATGCCTTCATACACGCACCTACAATTAACATGTAAGCTAGGATGTAGTGTTGCATTATTTTTACACTTGGCCAAGAACTGCAGCAGAGCGATATTTTTCTGATCGCTCCTTATTCATATTATAATTATTATTTACCTTTAAGTCATGTGTTTTAGTAGAGTACATTCCTTTCAATTCATAGGGTGATAAACATAGTTTACTTTAAAAGCATCATTTGAGGAAATGTTCATCTGAATGGCTAAATGACTCAAATTCATTCTGCTAAATGATACTCATAACTGCTCCATTTCACTCAATGTGCTATTTTATCCTGTGCGGCTTAGTGCTATTTTAATCTTCTGTGCATTTGTGGGTTTTTTTCTAAACATGTAAATACTCCTAAGCAAACCAAAAAAGGAGTAAAACTGAAGTACTAACTTCTAAACTTGTAAAAAATCAAAGTGATTGTTACTGACACTCTGTAAGCCTTCCCTATACAGTACATTTGAAACATTCTATGTAATCTCATCAATAACTCTATCTCAGATGGACAATTTTTTACAATATTTTACTAAATTCTGCAAGTATCTAATGGGAATCATATTTCTGATTGTATAATGTTATTTATTTAGCTATTAGATTGACTTTGTTATACTCTGACTGTGCTGTTTGGCAGCATGGTGGCACAAGGTTTAGTGCAGTCGCTGCACAGCTTCTGAGATCTCCAATATGATCCCAACCTCAGACTCCACCTGTGAGGAGTTTGCATGTTCTCCCCGTGTCTGCATGAGTGTACTCTGGGTTTCGTTCCATATTCCAAAGACATACATTAGTTTAGCTGGGCTCTCTAAATTGGCCCATTATTAATTAGTTTGACTAGTAACGACGTAACCTTTCTCCTGTTATGGAAAGCCATTAATGCTAATTCAGTGTTAAATGAAATATATACTACAATCTCCAAATCAGTATTTGCTAAGTACTTATCTATACATGCAATGTATGTTTTTTTTATATAAAACAGATAAAATGCTGATGGAAAAATGGGCCAACCACCCCCCATCCCCCATTAAAAAAACAGTTACCAGAAGGTTGTCTCATGCAGGTTTTGTGCCCAGATGATGTGTTAAAAAGCCATTGCTGCCTGACAGAAACTGATACTGAGTGGTTCAGCCAAGTTGTGTGAAGTGATGAATCATGATTTGAGTTGTACAGTGATGCTCCAGAGAGGTCTTTGAAGACCAGGTAAGAAATACAGGCTTTGGAGTACAGGAGAATATTGCAGAAAAGCTTGCTTCCCACAACTAAAAAATTGTTTTCTAAAGAGAAATGACCCGACAATGTTCCTGCCCACACTGAAGTGGCTTAAGAACAAGTCCATTGGGCATGCTGTAGACTGTTCACAATCCAGATTTAAAGCTGATAGATAGATAGATAGAACACAGTTACATTCATATATACCAATAAGAGTTGCATGAATGCAGCTTTAACATATATTTCATATTTAAAGTAAACCTGTGTAGTAAACATGTCATAATAGTACATGATATGTTATTACATTGTGTATCAACAAAAGTACCAGTAGATTTAGAACATCTCAGATAGAATGCGATTCAGTACTGTCTCTGCAGTATAGAGAATAGTTGTAGTTTCTTACTGCATTGGGTAAGAAAGACCTAATACACTGCAGTCACTCTTTAATACATCGCAGGTGTATCAGTCTGCTGCTGAATGTGCTTCTCTGCTTTGTCAGTGCAGCATATAAGGGGTGTGAGGTGTTTTCCAGGATAGCTAACAGCTTGTGGAGAGTCCTGTGTTCTGCCACAACATCCAAACAGTCCAGCTTGACTCCTACGACAAAGCCAGCTTTCCTAATCAGTTTGTTTAGAGCTTTTGTGTTGATGGCTGAGACATCAGATCATTTCTGCAGATGACGCAACTCTGAGTTATACCAGTGTTATATAAGTTGGAGGTGTAAAGGCTGAACAGGAATAGAGATAAGTCCCTTATGGGCCCCCAACACTACACACTACCATGTCTGCCACACATCCCTGCAATTGCATATACTGAGGTCGTCCAGTCAGATTCATCCACCTGCATGGGTCAACGCTTGTCCTCTAACAGCACAGGCTGAATGTTGTTAAATGCACTGGGGAAATCAAAGAACATGATCCTCACTGTGCTGAAGGGGCCAAGTGGAAGAATGTATGGTTCAGTTGGTAGACAACCACATCATCCACTCTGATGCCATCCTGATATGCAAACTTCAGAATGTCAATGGCTGTACTGACCATGAGTCTAAGGTGAGCTAGCATCAGCCTTCAAGTGTCTTCATAAGATGTGATGTCATGGCAACAGGTCGATAGTCATTTAGAGCATTCCTTTCCTCTTCTTGAGCACAGGAACCACACACGATGTTTTCCACATAACTGGGATCTGTTTCATTCTGCAGCTCAGGTTAAAGATGTGCTGAAGAATCCCAAAAAATACTCTGCACAGAATATAGAGTAGCATCTGTGGCTTTGCTTGAGTATCTACAGTTTCTACAGTTACAGTTTACCTGATCAGCTGTACATATGGGTGTAGTATCTATGGACATTCCACATGTGGGGGCAGAAGAGAGTCTTTCATCCCAGGCAGTGGCTGCTGAAGATCATTGGTGTTAATGTTAATGGCACCCTGGAGCATCAGAACTAAGCCAGAAACACAAACTATCCAGAAAATGTTTTTCAACCGACACTGAGTTGAACAATATTGACTATTCCTTTATTAAAAGTATGTCTGTGGGTTACCCATGTGGCTGCTAATGATTTGTTAAGAACATTAAAAGTTTATTGTTTTGCCATTTTGGGCTTGGTCCATTTTTTGGGAGGATCAGAATCATTTATTTGCCAAGTACAAAAAGTACAAGGAATTTCTCTTGGTACAGGTGTCAGCATAGAGTTCAAATCTAAACATAGAAATAAATATAATGCAACAAATATTAAAAATATAATGACATGACTATATAAAAAAATATACTGAGTATTACAAATATAACATGACATTGAATCATAAATAAACAGTATCTATATAGTTCAGATCAAGTATTGTACTGAGGCACATATACATAGTAAATGTAGCTACCAGCAAATATAAATGTTAGAGTGTTCAAGTGCATATTGTCCGAATTTCTCCAACTATGGAAAATGTTCTGTCTGAAAACAGTGTCCATTCCTTTAATACTAGCATGTTGACCTTCTTCATGTACATAGGTCATATTTCGTCCACCATCCATGATAGTCAATACAGGAATGAATAAGTAGTACACAGAAATATGACTCTGTGTACTGGCTCAGGCTTATTGACTAAAGTGTATTATAGTGTACCAGGTGCAACAGTGATGAGGCTGATATTGAGTTGCACCTAGGCATCATTGTTTGGACAGCACCATATTGTGTGTCTGTGTGTGCTTTCTTACCCTTGGTACAATAGAGGATGCTCTCACATTGACATCCTTTTATGAGTTTATTGCAGTTCCTTGTTTCAGCGGAACCGGATGGCCTGTGATAGACATCTGTGTTGTGTTTATTATGGTCTTATCAAAAGCGAGCCGCCTGATTGAAAAGTTTAACTGTAGATGGGACTGTGTCTTTTTGTGGAGACTCAGTGTGCAGCACTGGATTCTGTTCTGCTACTGTAGTTTTGTGCCAGCGCTCTTTAACCCTGCACTTGTATTTGCATTTGTGTTTTAAAATGCAAAAATGGGATTAGCATATGTGACTCAGACAGGGCTGTAATCAAGGAAAAGGGTTCCGTGTGCAATTCTTTATTAGTTGCACGTCTCTCTCTCTCTCTCTCTCTCTCTCTCTCTCACACACACACACCCACACACACACACACACACACACACACACACACACACACACACACACACACACTTATTTAAATGATTCACTTAAAAGTCCAGTCAATGATTTTGACTAGCTGTTTTGAAACTCAAAATACCAGAAAACGAAGTTTCCCTTTCAGTATTCTCCTCAAATCAACGCCCTATATGGACGTATTTCTTCAGATTTCTTAATACTGAGCTAAGCATGAAGTTGTTATCTTTTACATTCCAAAGAACTCCTACATTTTAAAGATAGTATATTTAGTCTAGCAAATACTATACAGTATAGTGCATAGCTACAGTTTGCTACCTCACCACCAGTGAGTACCATCGGTGACTTCCGGTGGGGTAGGACATCACACAGGCAGTCTTCTTCCCATGTGTGTGTGAGAGTGAGAGAGTGACAGGGAGACAGCTAAAGCTAGCATTAGCAGTTTCTTTCAGAGCTGGCTACGAACAAATTCGAACCAGTTAAAGGCAATTACTGAAGCTGTAGGTTACTTTAGATGCATGAGCGTCCCAATAGCATTGCAGAAAATGTCTATGGATAAGGGTGTCTGCTAAATGCTGTAAATGTAAATGTAAAATTATGACATAAGTACAACTAGTAGTTACTAAGCAAAAACTATTTCAGTTACATCCAACTGTTCAGTGTAATTCTTTGATATATGGAGTATTTTAGTACTTTTGGTATTCCAAATATTTTCTGGAACAAGGTATATTCATTTAGCAAGGTAGAATGTATATATTTGTAGTAGCAAAGCTATCTTATCCTCAGTTTTTTAGCTGTTTCTGTCTCTTATATCTCTCTAATGACTACACAGCAATCCTAGGTTAATCCATGTCCCTCGCCCTCTTAAGCTACTGCTCATCTATCGTCACACAGAATCCATGTCCATGTACACACAAAATAAATGAACACCAAAAGGGAACATGCCATCGCAAAAGGATGCGAGATATGTGATGAATACCTCCAGACCATGTTAAGGGTTTAAGCTGTGATTACAGAGCCCATGCCAATGAGGACATGTTTTTCTTGGGGCAACTCCAATTGTCACACACCATAAGTCAATGCCTTTTGTGTCACTGGGCACAAATGTTGGACGGATCAACCAAAGAAAAAAAAGGTTTTCTTACATGCTAGTATAACAGCTATTATGTAAGCAAGCAAGATTAGTACTCTGCCCTGTAGAGGTATCACATTTACAAGCCTACTAACACAAAGCATCCTGTTTTATCCCCAGTTGTACCGGTAATGTTGTCGGGGAGGGTCTGGTGCATAAGTCGGCATTTACAGGGCGCAGGTACATCCTGAAGAGGGTATCAGTCTATCACAGGGTTCTGTACATGCACCACCCACCCTTCAACTGAGACTCGAACCCAGGTTCTCATGAACTGCTGTTTCCTGAAGCTGTCTTTACCACATGAGCCACTGGAGCTTAAAAGGCCTACTGTTATATTACAAATATCATAACAAGTCAAAGTTTTTACTTATTGCACCATTGTACCAATGTTAAATGTAGTAACACATGCGTGGACAATAAATCAGTCATGTAACAAGCCAATCAAGAGCCAGTGTTGTGCGTGAACGAGTTCAAAAGAACGCGTTCATTGAACACGCTCATTTTTTCGTGAACGTTGAACTGAACGCAACACATTTTTTAATAAAGAACTTGAAAGTGAATTAGTTCACATTATGTGTCATGAAGGGCAGACATCACTGTAAATGAACGTTGGAATTTGTTTTCCATTGAAAACTGAGTGACATCTGTTTTCTCTTTTGAAATGCAACGAGAGAAAGTTCCTCCCTCCTGTATTCTCGCTGGTGCCGCTTAAATCATGTATCACCAGACAGAAATGGTTTTGACATTGTGTGCGCAATGCATTGCGGGCAACGTAGTGTCCGGCTGAGAATAGTTAACATACTGGCTAGTTAATAACATACAGGCTTCCGCACGACGTTACCCGTGATGAATTGCAGCAGAGCGGGGTAGGCATAGCAACGCCCGCGTACACAATTGCAGTGCCATGAGCAAATGTCTACAATGAGCAGTTTTCAAAGAACGTATAGTGATTTCTAGCTTGTAGTGTGAAAAAAAGTATTTATTTGAATATCTCACGAAAAAAGTAAAATGAACTGAACTTTGAACTAGTTCAGAATTAAAATTGTGAACTTTGAACGTGAACTGTTCACTTTGAGCATGTATGAACTGAACTTGAACTAGTTCAGAAAAGCTGTGAACTGGCACAACACTGTCAAGAGCTAATAAAATAGGATCTGTATTTACCATTGGTGTAAAAAGACTGAAAACTGCCCTTATGCACAGGAATTTCTGACTGGCTTTGTACATTATTGATGGATTTTAAACCACCTTCCGTTAAATGTCTTACGATAATAAAATTAGAAGGTAAATGCTTGTATGACCATAGTATATAGTACACAACCAGTACACATGCAGCACAACACATTATTTGTGGTATACACTGTATATTGTGGTATGTACTGTATATTGAAGTATTTTTTTTAATTAATAATGAAAGACACATCATAAGATGTGGTCTAACGTCCACTCATGGGCCTATTTTCCTTTTTGTCAGGAACTAGACATGATTACAATTAAAGTCCTAGTAATCCACTGTCACAAGTGGCAATTTTGAAGTGATGCCAAGTGTCTTTTAATTAAGCCCTTCAGCTCTTTTCAAGTCTTCTTGGCTTTTTTAAAGAGTACTGAAAGAGCACTGCTTAAGCATCAGCTCCACCTTTATGCTTACCGTACTTAAAAGATAGAGGCGAGGCAGGCAAGTATAAAAACATCACTTCATGCTTGCACACAAGTGCACACACGCTTGCAAGCACACACACACAGCACAGGTCCACACCTCACAAAGCACATACACCTAAGTCTGCTGTACCGCCGTAGATCTACACTAGATCTCACACTGCTATGGGACTAATGGGACACTCAGCTTGGACTTTCTTCAGTTATGTGAGGTCAATGAGAACATTCTTGGACAGTGACCTAAACTAATCTGTACTACTGGAAGTAAATGAGTTTTTATAATACTGGACATCACTCCAGAATGGCCATAAGAAATCCAGTTCGTGTGACTGTGGGACACTGGAAAAGGCCTGGGACTGTAAGTACAAAGTCTTAAAATGCCTGTATTGGTGCAATAACTCAATATTGAGGCATTCTGTGAGTTATTGGCCAAATCTGAATCTGTGTGACAACTGCAGATTAAAGATTGAATATCAATTGCTGAAGATCAGGCAAGTTCGTTTCAGCGCACAGGATCCTTGCTGTCTTGAGTGTAAGAGGAATGGTGTGTGTTCTGTTTCATAGTTTTATTTTAGTCCTTTTGTTGGTGGTATATATGGAGATCTCTTGGGATTTTGACACACAACAGTCTATAGTAGTGTGTGTATTGTACATACTGTATATACATATAGAGTAATGGACCGCATTAGAACATCCATTCACCTATACGTCCATGGTCTGATAAGGTTGTTATGTTTATTATTACCATTAACCCATATATTGCATTGCCAGACGCATTAGCTTTTTTTGACGCAAATAATTAAACACATGCGCCATCAGCGTGAGTAGACTGAATGCTGAGCAGTGCTCCTTATAAGCCAGTGAATTACAGGTGCAGGGTCTGCACTCTGCAGCACAAGAACCTTGCTTGGATCGCGGGACATTTGTGGATTTCTGTTTGACAATTTGTTTCTGTTTGTGGGGAAACCTGATGAAGAAACAAGAGGAGTAAGAAGTACTGCGCCTTTGCAGTGCAGCACACCAGAGATAACTAAATTTTACTAAATGTTAAATTCTCACAGCTTTTCACAGCTTCTGCAGGCTCTCAGTCAGTTCCCTGCTGTCTTCTCAGAAAATACACTGCACCTGTCACTTCAAAGACAGGTTCTAATCCCATCAAACTATTTGTGTGTGTGTGTGTGTGTGTGTGTGTGTGTGTGTGTGTGTGTGTGTGTGTGTGTGTGTGTGTGTGTGTGTGTGTGTGAAAGATAGTGAGCATGGTAAGGGGAGATGAGTGAATCAATGAGATCCACACAGCTTTGAGTGAAATAAATTTTCCCATCTTAAATAGTAACAAAATTGAAAATCAGTATGTGGTGGTCAATGTTGATAATATATAAATCATTGCATGTGAAACACTACAGTATCTTGGCTATTTAGTCAATACCTGGTTCACTACATGATCCAATATAGATGGGAATAGAACATGTGGGATATAGGCAGCATGAAAGTCTGTGAACAATAAAGTATCATATAGCAAGTTCTTGCTGTAGGCCGGACAATATCTTATCTTTGTTGTTTCAGATAGGGAAACAAAACTTGGTACAGTCATTGGTTTGGCTTTCTTTGACTTTAAAACAGTGTGTTATTGACTTGGCCAGTGCAGTGTTTGCTAAAGGAGGATGCCCTGACCTGAGAATCAGCAATAGCATTGGAGCTGAGTTTTACTAATAGGTTTTACTAAAACCTTGCCTGCTAATAACCAGGGCATGTTTTAGGCTTGGTAGTGGAATATAGTAAAAGAGCCATCATTTTCTACCACATATTATCTTTCTGCATTTTTCTCTCTGCTAATGAGCATGCAGCATTTAAGACTTGCTCAGGCATTTGTTTTCAAAGCACTAGCACCTGTTTGCACATGGTGAAGGATTAGCACATTGCACTCAACGGGTACTCAACGGGCCATTTTGCCAGCAACTCTGGTATTTACATTTACATTTACAGCATTTAGCAGACACCCTTATCCAGAGCGACTTACAATTGATACATCCTTACAATCCAAGCAATTGTGGGTTAAGGGCCTTGCTCAAGGACCCAACAGTGGCAGCTTGGCAGAGATGGGATTTGAACCCTGGACCTTCTGGTCCATAGTCCAGTACGTTACCCATTAGTCTACCACAGTATTTCATGTGATCTTTTGGGCCAGATCCTAAAGTGATTTCTGATGTGTGAATTGTGAGTAAAGCTAACTGGGATTCTTTGCCTCCTACTAATGTTAAATATAGTGGTATCATTTGAGCTTCCAGAAGTGTCTATGTAACTGGTTTTGGCAGGGATATAAGAGACATGGTCAGTCGTAGAAATTGAAAGCGTCTTCCAATCACCCTGATCATTTTTAAGTCATGTCATCATAATAAGGATGGGGCATGACCTTGTGACCTTGTTTACCTGCCTCACATTATATGATCAAAGATGTGCATAAATAAAAAGCACAACATGCCCTCTACAGATTTGCAAATGTGTCTGAATAGTATCGATGTAATCTTGGTCCTGTTGTGAATAGCCATCGATGCTGATGCGACATCAAAAACAAACAAACTTTGCTGAAAACACTGACATGACATCCCAAATTGTTTTAATAATCAGACGCTGGCTTCTTTCCCTGACTGGCACACGATTAAACTCATACAGCCCAGAGGGCACATTTACAGCAAACTATTTCATATAACTTTTATAAATAGATGGTCCTTGTTACTACTTACCAAGCTGAAAGTATTTCTTCTGAAAAAAAAATGAGCATTATTTAATCCAGCATTAGCCAGGTCTTTTTTGCCACAACTACTAATTTATGATCTAACCAGACTTCAGAACCATATTTGATTTTTAAAATACATTTGTATATTATTATATTATTTGGACTCTGTTAGTATTTATATTAGTATTTGTTACTATTACTCTGTGGACTCCTATTAGTATTTATATTTTGAAACATTTGTTGAAGTGCACTTCAATTTCATTTAATAAGGATGAACAGTGGAACCTCGGAATTCAAATGGCTGTTCACTCAAACAATTCCCAAATTCCCAAAATTCCAGCTTAGAAGATGGGCACGATAAATAAAACACTCAATGGTGCGCTCTCCCAACCACGATGCACGTAATCCAATCCAGTCAGCGGCAATAAGGCACCAATATGGTATGGCAATCGCCATAAAACACAAGCAAAACAAAAAGAAGTATATATTTATATATTTATATTAGAGTAGTTTATTGTTATATTATTATATTATTTATATGTATATCAGTCTATGGGTACAATTTCAGACACACCCTCAATCATGCAGACGCTGTCCCAGTGTTAAGAAACTCTGTTAGCTTCAGTGACTATAAAGTTTCCCTTATTTTCACTTTTTTCATGTCTTTATTGATTTTATGGATTGTATTAGATTCCTTTGCTGTGTTCATCCCTGTAATTATAATTACATCATTTGGGGGGTCGGGAAACATTTATTATTTACAGAACTTCTTATGAGGAAATTTGATTGAGTTCAAACAGCCTTCAATTATGTACTAGCCTGATTGCTCTCCATTATTTCTGGGGATTTTTTTTTTGTGGAGCTATAATTTTATTAAAAGAGAAATTAGTTTAGTTGCTGTGTTCAGTTGCAAATTAGTCAACACCCAAGAAACAATTTGTGATAAATATCATGGATCCTGATCCAGCATAGAAATTCATATGATGATACTTTTACCACATCACCCATTCCTAGCCGAAGGCAGAGGCGTACATGAGTGTCACACAACCTTTACTTAAAGTAAATTTAGCCTGAAGTTAAAAACATCCCTAATCAAGAAATAATTATTTTTAACAAAACATGTCACAGTTTTTGGCAGCCCTGCATTTAAATACTTAGTACTTTGTACTACTTTATTGGCCTCCCTTTGCCAATAAACCAGTACATAGTCCTCTCCTATAACATCTTATAAGGATGGAGAACACAGAGCAGGGAATTTCAGACAATTCCTCTATACAGAATGTCTTCAGATCCTAGGTCCTAGGTCCTCTCGTCTGTCCTCTTTGGCTCATCTCACATGTTTCTATGGGGTTTACTGAGATGGCCATAGCAGACGCTTGATTTTGTGCTCACTAAACCATTTCTTGTGTTGATGTGCCTTGTCTTACATTTTGGATCATTATCCTGTTGAAATATCCAACCATGACCCGTCTTTAGTTTCTTTGAAGAGACAGACAGATTTTGATATACAATGTTCTGGTATTATAAGGAGTCTACATACGGCATGTACTCTAATGAATGTCTCAGGGCATTTGGGAACAGTCGGCATCAGGTTCTTGTCAGTGTACTCATCCATCCTTTTATGCCAAACTTTGCTTAAGTATTTCTTTCCAAAAAGCTCAATTTTGATTGTAGAACATGCTTAAACTTCAAGTGCTTACATTTGTGATTAGATGTTAATAATTGTGGCTGATGTGGTTAAGAATAATTATTTTCCTGATGAGCAATTATTTCTCAGCCCAGTTTAAACTCAATTATAGGTTGGATTTTTCAAATTTTCGCAGTGTGAGATTAAGATGATTTTCTGATAACCCTTTGAGACCGCAAGTGAAAATGAAAGGTTGAATGTTTGAAGAAATGCATACAGAAATACATATATACAGAAGGTATCAGAATGTAGTATGTTCCCCCTTTTGCTGTAACGACACTCCAAAAGTTTTTACAAATTCTTATGATCTGTTATCCCAGCATGATTTTGAGAGTGTTAGATTTTCTGTATTTTCAATTATCCCCATAAATGCTCAGCGGGCTTTAGGTTAGTTGCACATAAATACTAATGCATTCTGAATTTAATTAAGCAATTACCTTAATGAAGCAAGTACAGTGAAAGTGATTAAGCCACTAAACTTCAGCATAAATGTCCAAAATCTAAAAAAAGCACCTTTCTTGTTAAACATGTATTAAGTGTAAGGGAGTCTCACCACCTCATAGAAATATTAACGCTGCTTTTACTAATACTGATTCCTGTTACTAAAGAACTAACCACATATGCTGCTTTTGAAAAATGCTTGAGTAAATGCTTGAAAAAAGTAAGAGAAATATTATCAGAAGAGGCTCTCACATATCAGTTTTATCTTTAGCATCTCACTCATTTAATTTCCTCTCCCCCTTTTCAGACTACTGATTTATTTGAAATGATTGAGAGAATGCAGGTAAAGTGTTTGCTTTGTTTTTCTCCCTTCCATTCTACAACTTACATGTCCACCACAAATACCATGACCAGCTCTCAAGACTGGTTACCCAATCTCATTTTGGTCCTTGTACAGTACTTTCATGTCTGTTTTTTTGGTTAGCAGATACAGCATTCATTCTTTCATTTATTTTCATATCCATTTAATCCAGTTGAGTGTCCTGAGGGCAGAGGACTCAAGGTGGGAATCACTTTATAGCAATGTACACACACACACATTTGTTCACACTGGGACACTTAATAGACACCAAGTGACCCAATTCATGCCTTTAGAATGTAGGTGCAAACTGGAGTACGCATGGAAACCCTCAAACACATGGAGAACATGCTGGCTGCTGGGCCAAGAATCGAACAAGAACCTCCAAGAAGTTCTGCACCACCATGTTGCCACACATAAAGCAATTTTTGCACGTTATTGTGTTTTACGCTTAGTTTTAAAGCTATAGAATTGCTATGATTGCTCACCAATGTATAATCAGTAATAAAACAACTCAAAAGAAGGTTAAGCATATGGCAGGAATGTTAAACTGAATAGAAAATGCCTAAGAGAATAATGAGCAAGATGCAAGGAAAAAACACATGAACAGTGAGAAGCACAAAGTATGTCACTCAAAGCAGAAGATCAACATATGCCAAATGATGTACAAATTGTATGGCGTGAACATGAGGCGAGACACACAAGAGCTAATGTTACAAGCTAGTATATCAGATGGGTTGGCTTAAAACCCTTATTTGATAAGGAAGAAATCCACTGCAGCTGTCAAATCCCTGGCGAGACTGATCGCCTTCTGTGCCTGTGCCACTTAGAAATGTACAGTGCTATATAATGGCATTTACAACAATTGTATACATAATTTTGAAACAAGAAAGCAAAGTGCTGACAAATAAAATACTAAATCTACTGGGCATTACATTGAACTTTTTCATACATTCATGGGATTCTTATGTCAGTCTTTTGATACAGGTTTGAAGAGACATTTACAGCATTTACAAAAAAATAATTGTGGATTGAATCTGTTCCAAAAATGATCCAGCATTGTAGGCCATTATCCATCTGACAATAACAAATCAATAGATAAACTATTATACACAATAACAATCGGAACATCCCTAACCTAAAGCTATTACAATGTTTGGCAGAGTCTGGCTGTGTCTATGCTGTCCTCGTTGAAAGCACATTAGAATGAAAGAGGAACATAAGAGTACAATTCCAATGACTGCTACAGGTATAAATCCTTACTTTGTAGTTATATTAAAGAATTTTTTTTTTTTCTAAAAACAAATGTATGCATGTAATCCATAATCCAGTATGGGAGACAAATACCCAGATTTGCAGGACAGTGACTTTTTGGAAACTCGATTATGTAAGTCTGAATGCGTGAGTGTACTCATGGAGATCAAATATTTCTTAGAGACATTATCTTGTGTAACTGTAAATTTTCCAAATGGGATTAATGCACACTCAAGTCAATGCCAATTTAGCGTTCTCAATTAACCTGGACTGTGGGAGAAAGTACCCAGAGTAACCCCACACAGACACAGGGAGAACATACAGACTCCACACAGAAAGGACACAGGCTGGTTCATGCTGTGCGGCGGCGGTGCTATCCACCGAGCCACCGTGCCACCCCTGACCTTGATAGCCAATATGATTGCAGTGATTGTAACTGTATGAAATTTCATATATAGTGAAATACAACAGTGGGTTTGATTCTCAGGCTGCACTCCATCTGTTTGAAGTTTTCATGTTCTCTCTGTGTCTACCTGAGTTTTGTCCAGGTACTCTGGTTTCAATCCACATTCCAAAGAAAATACTAAAGTCATACTAAAGTTTCCCAGTGTGTGCCTGTCCAGCAATCGATTGGTGCTCTGTGCTACCTGTATGTCCCAGACTCAACACAACCCAGAATTGAGTGAAGTAACTATGAAAGTGACTTAATGAATGAATCTTAGTATAGTAGGAAACAGACTCAAATCGTGGTCTCTGGAACAGTAAGGTGATAGGGTTAACCTCTGTGCAACCATATTGTCATCTTAATAATAAATTGGTAGTGCTGTTTGAAGGTGATCTTCAACTAAATTAATGCATAGCATTCCATTATAGGGTCTATTTGCAGGCTATAGAAAATACATTGAGATTTGAAGAGGTCCCAGAAGGCGGTAGTTTAATGCAAAATCTCAGTAATTGAGTTAAAGCAGAAAAATTGGCCAATACTTAAAGAAAAGCAGTAAGCCAGTATTATACCACTGTCTTGTACAGTGGGGAGGATGAGGATTGGGAGAATATCATGTGGTCAGATGAAACCAAAATAGAACTTTTTGGTAAAAACTCAACTCGTTGTGTTTGGAGGAAGAAGAATGCTGAGTTGCATCCCAAGAACACCATACCTACTGGGAAGCATGGGAATGGAAACATCATGCTTTGGGGCTGTTTTTCTGCAAAGGGGACAGGACGACTGATGTGTGTTAAGGGAAGAATGAACGGGGCCATGTATCGTGAGATTTTTTTTTTGTAACAATTCTCTTTATTGAAATTTAACAATGTTATTAAACAATGCACATATGGTCAAGATGTATAACATCCTACATGATGTATTCAATAGAATGCAAGCAAATTTTAGTTTGTAATAGAAAAACCACATTGTATAAAGAAAAAAAATAAGAAAGCATAACCCACCCTACAAAATACCAAGCAGTAAACCCACCCGTCCCTCTAAACTCTTAAAACACGAAATAGGCACACACATAATGAATTAGAAGCAAAAGGGTACATGCACAGAAAACACACACACACACACACACACACACACACACACACCAATACAAATAACTCGTCCCTCTAGCATTCAATCAGGAGTGATAGTACATCCCTCGATGTACTTAAAAACAGGTAGCCATGTTTTGTCAAACAAACACAAAGTCCCTATCTCATAGGAACACAGCTTCTCCAATTTGATATTGGCCATAATCGTGAAATTTTAAGCTAAAACCTCCTTCCATCAGTGAGAGCATTGAAGATGGAACGCGGCTGGGTCTTCCAGCACGACAATGATCCCAAATACACTGGTCGGGCAACGAAGGAGTGGCTCCGTAAAAAGCATTTCAAGGTCCTGGAGTGGCCTAGCCAGTCTCCAGACCTGAAGCCCATAGAAAACTTGTGGAGGGAGTTGAATGTCCGTGTTGCCCAGCGACAGCCCCTAAACATCACTGCTCTAGAGGAGATCTGCATGGAGGAATGGGCCAAAATACCAGCTACAGTGTGTGCAAAGCTGGTGAAGACTCACAGGAAATGTTTGACCTCTGTCATAGCCAACAAAGGTTATGTTACAAAGTATTGAGTTGAACTTTTGTTAAATACTTATTTTCCATCATAATTTACAATTCAATTCTTTACAAATCCTACAATGTGATTTCCAGGATTTTTTCCCCTCAGTTTTGTCTCTCATAGTTGAAGTGTACCTATGATGAAAATTACAGACCTCTCTCATCTTTCTAAGTAGGAGAACTTGCACAATCAGTGGCTGACTAAATACTTTTTTGCCTCAGTGTATAACAACTAATTTATCTGCCGTGTCAGTTTGTGGACATACAACTTATTACAGCACTGGCATATGGTATGTGGAGTGTCTTATTTACCCTGCATACTTGATAATAATGTCTTATAAATGAAGTCAGTTGTATTAGTAGAGGTCAATTAAATGTTTTTATGATGTAAAATTTTTATTGCAAATATTACAGTTGGCAGGAACCATATTGTCTTGTCTATTAGAAGGTAAATGTCCCCGGACGTAACCAATACAAACATGGAAAACAGATCAAATCCAGGTGAATAAACTTGTGGAGACTTATTCAAAATGACTCAAAGTTGTAATCGCTGCATAATGGGCTTCTACTATGTATCGTACTAAATTAAGGATCTGAATACTTTGTAAATTAGATATGTCAGTTAGAGTATAAAATCCTAAGTAAAAACTCATTTTAATTAAATCTTTCATTCCTTTCTATATCTGCTTAAGCAAGTTAGCAGATAGTACTATTTGTATAATATGTCTTATACAACAAGTAATTTAACTGCCATGTCATTTTGAGGGCATAATCTTTATTAATAGCCCTGGCATATGGTATGTGGGGTTTCTTATTTGCCTTGCATACTGGATAATGTGTTATAAATGAAGTCAGTTGTGTTAGTAGATCTATTACATTTTTTATGATGTAAATCTTTTATTGCAGATTTTAAAGTTGCCACGGACTGTGTTGCAGGGCGTCACACCCTCTCTCAGTACCTTGAGGCAGTTTAGTTTGGCCACTCCGCCACACTAGGTAGAAGGTGAAAATACATGGAAGTAAGTAAATCATGGTGGAAAATAAGTATTTGGTCAATAAATTTGGTTTAAATCAATACTTTGTAACATAACCTTTGTTGGACATGACAGAGGTCAAACGTTTCCTGTAAGTCTTCACCAGGTTTGCACACACTGTAGCTGGTATTTTGGCCCATTCCTCCATGCAGATCTCCTCTAGAGCAGTGATGTTTTGGGGCAACACAAACTTTTAACTCTCTCCACAACTTTTCTATGGGGTTGTTGTCTGGAGACTGGCTAGGCCACTCCAGGACCTTGAAATGCTTTTTTGCATCAAAACATCACTGCTCTAGAGGAGATCTGCATGGAGGAATGGGCCAAAATACCAGCTACAGTTTGTGTGAACCTGGTGAAGACCTACAGGAAATGTTTGACCTCTGTCATGTCCAACAAATGTTATGTTACAAAGTATTGAGTTAAAAATTTGTTATTGACTAAATACTTTTATGATGTAGCCAATTAGTTTAAGCAACTAACTCAGTCAACCATTTAGTGACACTCTTATCGAGAGCAACTTACAACTGATACAATCTTACAACTTACAATTCAAGCATCTGTGGGTTAACTATACTATATACTGTACTAACTGGCTACTTTATTAGGTACATCTCCATGTTTCTACACTGATTGCCCATTTGATCAGTTTCACTTTCCATATACAGTCGTATGAAAAAGTTTGGGCACCCCTGATAATTTTCATGATTTTTCTTTATAAATCATTGGTTGTCCAGCTCAGCAATTTCAGGTAAATATATCATATAGCAGATGAACACCGTGATATTTGAGAAGTGAAATTAAGTTTATAGGTTTTACAGAAAGTGTACAGTAATTATTCAAACAAAATTAGGCAGGTGCATAAATTTGGGCACCCTTGTCATTTGAATACCTTTAGCACTAATTATTGGAACACAAAATTTGTTTTGTAAGCTCATTGACCCTTGATCTACATACACAAGTGAATCCAAACTATAGAAAGTGTTAAGGTGGCTAATTGGAAGTTTTCTCCTCTTTGCATCTTCTCTGAAGAGTTGGGCAACATGGGAGCCTCAAAACAACTCTCAAATGGCCTGAAAAAAAGGTTGTTCAACATCATGGTTCAGGGAAAGGGAGAAAAAGCTCTCTCAGAGATTTTCAGCTTGTCAGTTTCCACTGTGAGGAAACATAGTGAGGCAATGGAAAAAGACCACAGGCAAAGTTCTAGTTAAGGAACTCCCCGAAGTGGACAGACCAAGAAAAAAACTCTCAGATAGGCAGAGGCGAAGGATGGTGAGAAAAACAGTCATAGTCAAGCCACAGACCACCTCCAAAGACCTACAACCTCATCTTGCTGCAGATGGTGTTCACTGTTCATCGTTCAACTGTACAGAGCACTTTGCAACACCAAGGAGAGGCTGTATGGGAGAGTGATGCAGAAAGAAGCCTTTTCTGCAGACACGCCACAAAACAGTCACTTGAGGTGTGCTACAGCACATTTGGACAATCCAGCTTCCATTTTGGAATAAAGTGCTGTGTACTGATGAAACTAAAATTGAGTTATTTGGACATAACAAGCAGCGGAAAAAAAGAACACAGCATCCCAAGACAAACACTTGCTACCCACAGTAAAATTTGGTGGCGGTTCCATCATGCTGTGGGACTGTGTGGCCAGTGCAGGTAACTAGGAATCTTGTTAAAGTTGAGGGTCGCATGGATTCCAGTTAATATCTCCAGATTCTTGGAGAACAATGTTCAAGAATCAGTGACAAAGTTGCACCGAGGCCACGACCTCAAACCCTGCTCAGAAAATCTACTAAGGCCTTCATGCAGAGAGGAAACCAGTACACACATTTCTGGAATGGCCATCTCAGTCCCCAGACATGAATATTACTGAAAATGTGGGCTGTCCATGCTCGGAAACCATCAAACCTGACTGAACTGGAGATGTTTCTAAAGAAGAATGGTCCAAAGCACCTTCAACCAGAATCCAGACTGGAAGCTGTAGGAAGCGTTTAGAGGCTGTTATTTCTACAAAAGGAGGATCTACTAAATATTGATGTAATTTTTCTGTTGGGGTGCAAAAATTTATGCACCTGCCTAATTTTGTTTGAATAATTACTGCACACTTTCGGTAAATCCTATAAACTTCATTTCACTTCTCAAATATCACTGTGTTCATCTGCTATATGAAATAATTTAACTCAAGTTGCTGATCTGAACAACCAATGATTTATAAACTAAAATCATGAAAATTATCAGGGGTGCCCAAACTTTTTCATACCACTGTAGATGCAGTTTGTAGTTCTACAATTACAGACTGTAGTCCATCTGTTTCTGTACATACTTTGTTAGTCTCTTTTACTGGTCTGGACCCCCACAGGACCACCACAGAACATTTATTTGGGTGCTGGATCATTCTCAGCACTGAAGTGACACTGATGTGGTGCTGGTGTGTTACTGTGTGTATTGCATTTACAGTTGGTTCATAAACAGCAGTGCTGCTGGAGTGCTCACTGTGCACTTTATTAGACACAGCTACCCTATTGCTTCCACTTGTAGATGTAATGTTCAAAACAGAACTCACCTGTTGTTGCACAGTTTGTTAGTCATCCTATAATCCTTAATAAGTGCTCACAGGATGTTGGTGGCTGGACATTTTGGTAGGTGGACTATTCTCAGCCCAGCATTAACACTGAGGGGTTTAATAACTCCAGCAGCACTGTTGTGTCTGATCCAATCATGCCAGAACAACACACACTAACACACTACCACCACATCAATGTCACCACAGTGCCGAGAATGATCCACCACCTACATAGTACCTCATCTGTTGTGGTCCTGACCATTAGAGAACAGAGTAAAGCAGGGCAACAAAGTATGTAGAGAAACACATACTTTGTAGAACAAAAAAATCTATATGGTAAGTGCAACTGATAAAATGGACAAATGAGTGTAGAAACAAAGAGATGTACCTAATAAAGTGACCAGCAGATAGATGTGCATATACACAGTTATACAATTGGCAATGCAAATATGCAATAAAATAATAAACAGAACTATTTATATGTATAAACTGTATACATGTATGGACAGTAACTGTATACATACTCTCCTGCATTATCCCATAAATGTAATTCAGTGTTTTTAGATGCTATGAAGATAGCCTTGAGATACAGTGCTTCTTTTTTATATATTTGATTAAGTATAATGTTTTCCAAAATGTGATTACAGGTTGACTCTCTGTGATTCTGTGCTTCTGACAGCGAACTCTCTTCCTACACTATGCCTGTAGCACTTACAGAGCCTTGGAGAGGCCACGAAAAGAGTTTTAAAATTTGTGCACACAATTTAGTTTAACATGGCCATGAGGCAACATAGGCATACCATTATTTTTAGAAGAGAACATAAAATAACAAGTGCATGGGCAAAAAAGCATCATTACACATGCATTACAGTTTTGTGACCCTGGTATAGTATAACATGGCGACATTGAATTACATTGTTTGCACAATTCCATACATTGTATACACAAACCAGTTTGTCATGGCCTTTCCAGAGCCTTGTAGGAACTTGCATTTTAGACCTAAAAGCTTTTTGTGTTTCACTGTTTTGTCTAGGAAAGCAAGGAGGAGGGTCTTGAGGCTAAAACAGAATTAGCTGGGTACAGGCAGAAATAAACACTAGACAGGTCACCAGTCCATTTCAGTCTCCCATAAATACATCACCCGACATTCACATTGCAAGGCCCACCAAGGATTTGAACGCAGGATCTCAGACACTGTTGCTTCTAGAAGCTGGTTCTTACACCTGAGAATCTGAGATAGCTCTGTCTAGCTTGTATGACATGACATTTGTGGAATATTCCTTAACTGTTAGACTTATATTTCTGAGAAATAGCATTATTTATTATTTATTTTGCAAATTTATAACATTTACCTACCTATTCACAGCTAGTTCATAGCATTGTGCAAGTATTGTATTTGTAAAATGTGGGGTGTTTTATATATATATATACGGTGGGGCAAAAAAGTATTTAGTAAGCCACTGATTGTGCAAGTTCCTCTACTTAAAAAGATGAGAGAGGTCTGTAATTTTCATGATAGGTACACTTCAACTATGAGAAACAAAATGGGGAAAAAAATCCAGGAAATCACACTGTAGGAATTTTAAAGAATTTAATTGTAAATCATGGTGGAAAATAAGTATTGGTCACCCACAAACAAAGACTTCTGGCTACAAAGATTTCTGACTCTCACAGATCTGTAACTTCTTCTTTAAGAAGCTCTTCTGTCCTCCACTCGTTACTTGTATTAATGGCACCTGTTTGACCTCGTTATCTGTATAAAAGACACCTGTCCACAGTCTCAAACAGTCAGACTCCAAACTCAACCATGGCCAAGACCAAAAAGCTGTCGAAGGACACCAGGAAAAAAATTGTAGACCTGCACCAGGTTGGGAAGAGTGAATCTACAATAGGCAAGCAGGTTGGTGTGAATAAATCAACTGTGGGAGCAATTGTAAGACATACAAGACCATTAATAATCTCCCTCGATCTGGGGCTCCACGCAAGATCTCATCCCATTGGATCAAAATGATCATGAGAACGGTGAGCAAAAATCCCAGAACTACACAGAGGGACTTGATGAATGACCTGCAGCAGAGAGCTGGGACCAAAGTAACAAGGCTACGATCAGTAACACACTACGCCGAGAGAGACTCAGATCCTGCAGTTGCAGACGTTGTCCCCATGCTTAAGCCAGTACATGTCCAGGCCCATCTGAAGTTTGCCAGAGAGCATATGGATATCCAGAAGAGGATTGGGAGAATATCATGTTGTCAGATGAAACCAAAATAAAACTTTTTGGTAAAAACTCAACTCGCCGTGTTTGGAGGAAGAAGAATGCTGAGTTGCATCCCAAGAACACCATACCTACTGGGAAGCATGGGGGTGGAAACATCATACTTTGGGGCTGTTTTTCTGCAAAGGGGACAGGACGACTGATCCGTGTTAAGGGAAGAATGAACGGGTCCATGTATCGTGAGATTTTAAGCCAAAACATCCTTTCATCAGTGAGAGCATTGAAGATGGAATGTGGCTGGGTCTTCCAGCATGACAGTGATCCCAAACACACCGCTCAGGCAACGAAGGAGTGGCTCCGTAAAAAGCATTTCAAAGTCCTGGAGTGGCCTAGCCAGTCTCCAGACCTCAACTCCATAGAAAATTTGTGGAGGGAGTTGAAAGTCCGTGTTGCCCCAAAACATCACTGCTCTAGAGGAGATCTGCATGGAGGAATGGGCCAAAATACCAGCTACAGTGTGTGCAAACCTGGTGAAGACTTACAGGAAACGTTTAATCTTTGTCATTGCCAACAAAAGTTATGTTACAAAGTATTGAGTTGAACCAAATCTATTGAAAAATACTTATTTTCCACCATAATTTATAATGAAATTCTTGAAAAATCCTACAATGTGATTTCCTGGATTTTTTTTCTCATTTTGTCTCTCATAGTTGAAGTGTAGCTATGATGAAAATTACAGAATCCTCTCAACTTTCTAAGTCGGAGAAGTTGCACAATCAGTGGCTGACTAAATTTTTTTTTTGCCTCACAGTACATGTATATACATACATGTATATGTGATATATATGTGTTAATGAGACATGTCCAGCTTCCCATAATAGTGCACCTGCTGATGTTGCGCTCTTCTTTATCTGTATGTTACAGAGCAACAGAATGGATGAACAGCGGTGCCCTCTTCCTCCACCACTCAAAGTACGGCCATTATTTCAATCCTCATTTCCTCACAGACACACAGGAACTGTACACACGCACAGAATCACCTACAGCTCCATTTGAAGCTGGTGCTCAGACAGTTTCAAATGGAACTCCAGCCTGAAAGCACAGTGTTCAGATGGAATAGCTCCTCTCTGTCAGACACTGACTAATAGAGCTTCAATCAAATGTGATATATTGCTGAGGTAGTCTCTGACCTGAGAATTGTGTCTAAAATGATCCAAATCAGAAGTTTAAGGGCTTAAATTATCTACAACATGGTCTCACATGTATACAATGTATATAATTTGTAACATCTAGAATGTCTATGCAAATGTATGAACAATTCAGGTTAAGATTAGGGGCATAAATATTCACCCCTCTTTAACTTTAACACCTTTTGTAGTGTTACAACATGGAATTAAAACTGCACATAAAGATGAAATATGGGGTTTTAATGAAATATATGTGACATGCTTAAAATACCACAAGGATCAAGCACCAATGCACCCTTCTCACCCTGTACAAACAGCCCTTTGCAGAATGACCGGATTTGAGTGCCTGTTCCTTCAAATAATAATGAGCCACTACTCAACTCACCCCCTCAGTAATTTACAGTTCTTGGGATTAAAAATGATAAACTTCTTGTGAATCTATATATTGTAGATATGGTATTAATCCCTCTTTTAGGAAAGGTTTTGTTGTATTTTAAACAATGTATGAACCAGTTCTGTGGTGGTACTGATTTGTTCTCATTTGTGAACTCACATAGACATGTATAGACTATATCTTTTTAATGATGCTTAATGGAAAGTATATTATACATCATTAAACAGTTATAGCTCATATGTACTATATCTACACTTGTTGGTAAGCGACAGGCTGATTTGAGTATTTCTATAACTGCTGATCTCCTGGGATCTTCATGAAACAACAGTCTCTCGAGATTATTCAGAAAGGTGCAATAAAGAAAAACATCCAGTGAGCAGCAGGTCTGCAGATGGAAAACAACTTGCTGATGAGAAAGAATGGCCAGAAAGAGAGCTGACTGCTGACATAGAGATGACAGAAAGGCTACAGGAACTCAGATAACCACTCTGTAAAAGTTGGTGAGCGAAAATCATCTCAGAATGCACAATATGTCGAACTTTGAGGTGGGCAGGCAACAACAGGGATCCCCTACCCAGTATTAGTACAGTGTTCCCAATAAAGTACACTGTGAGTGTAGATGTAATGTCTCCACACCAGTGGGGTTATCACAACTTTCATGTTTTTAATTTGAGAATAATTATTTAACTTATGCTGAGAATCAACACAATTGTTTGAATTCATGACATATACCTATAATTAAGTTCATTTAAATCCAATGATGTAACAATACAAAATTTGGAAATAAAAGGGGGTGAATAATTATGCAAGACACTATAGCATCAATAAGTTTTCTTATGACTTTTGGTCCTACTCTTACCCAGATGAAGTATATGAAGTACAAATATAGTTATAAGAGCAATTATCATAATAATAAGGAGAGTAATGCAGAGAGGCTTGGTGAATAAGTTCCTAACTTTGTATTGAATGAAACTATTGTGGTTTTTGGTCAGACACATAAGAAAAAACTGTTTGTTTGCTTGTCTTAATAGACTGAAGAGGACTACATCCCATATCCTAGTGTCCATGAGGTATGGTAGGCTTCATAATGGCACCCATTTTTCATTCTTTCTTTTTTTTGTATAGGTGTTGCTTTGCTTCACCAATGAATGTCTGCTCTCTTGTTCAGGTGTTGGGCAGAAAGAGCCCGTTTCCCTTAATTCTACTGCCTCAGTTTGGAGGCTACTGGATTGAAGGCATGAACCATGAGCTGACCAGTGCTAATGACCTAGATCAGCTGCTGTCCCCTGTGTCCCACATGAGGCTGGAGACCAACACAACAGCCAAGATCTACAGGAAACACTTTATGGGGAAGGTGAGACCAATTCCATATCTCTGAATCATGGTAATAGAGTAAAACTCCAATATAGCTGCAGAATTACACTGATCACATCTGAAATTATGTTGACTTGCAAAGTGTCCCTTGCCTACGCAATGCCTGGCACTGGAGAAAGAGTAAACACATACAAATATAAGACATTTAAATACGTATGACAGAAATGTGACGTCAGTGTGCAGTTTGGTGGGGAGATTACACAGCATTTTTGCCAAATGCTATAAAGCTTTATATTGAAGAAGAGTGAGTGAGAGATAGTCAGCAAGAGAGATGGAGAGAGAGAGCAGGGGAGTGTTTTGTCAGTTGATGTATTCATTAAACAAATTAAATCTAATGTTAACATGCTTGTGTTATGTGACATGTCTGAAATGTCTTACAGAATCACTGGATTGTACAAATACAAAAACAATAGTCTCTCAAAAAACAATATGGTCAGGTGAAACATGCTGGTTTATACAGACATGTCCCTCTTATTAAATGGTCATGTTATGGAAATCTAATCAATTTAATTTGAACATAAAACGAACAATTTACAATGGTTTCGCTTACTTTTTTTTCCCCCATGATAAGTTTGACCTTTGCATGGAGTTTCCCAAACACTTTGGATGTAGGTCTGAGTGTGGCATAGGCAGCTGGCTTTTTCAGGCATTTTGCATTCATGCAAGGATATTTGCATTTGAAAAGTTTCCTTTTGGGAACAGGAAAATGCATTTTACTAAAGAAAGTCTGCAGTGTGACACCAAGAAAGCTCAAGCTTGCCCTTTTGTGTGAGATCCAATTTATTTACTTATTTGTACAGAGCAAACAAACGGGACTTATGTCAGAGTTTGGTACTAATGAAGACATATCACATGTATTAAATTACCATGATGTGTTTAACTCTAATAAAATATCTATAATGGATGGGACTCATGTGTGGTAAGGATCACTGGTGTGTCCTTGGAGCAGACAAGTGCATGTGTGTGTCTGTGTGTTGAAGGATGAAGACTGAATTCACATTTCTACTATCTGTTCTGTCCTTAGGAGCACTTTAATTACTACACACTGGACAGCGCTCTGGGCCACCTGGTCTTTTCAGTTAAATATGAAGTGATTGGGGACCAGGAACACCTCCGTCTGATGCTCAGGTACACCCCACCATCTTCACCAAATTTTAAAACCTGCTTAGCATCTCGGGAAGCGACAGCTCTTCTTTCACAGCTATTCTCCTCCTCCATTGTTTTGCCTAAAAAAGTGTGTTCATTTAAGTCATTATTCTATATGTGGCAAAAGGTTCTCTCTGAAAACCATGAGTCATGTCCAGAGACAGTAATATCCCCTTCAATAACACTTTTCTCCTGTTATTACATGGGTGGCATGTACACAGCACCCTCTTTTCCAAATTAGACAGCAGATGGACAATATAGGCCAGTGTGTGGGTGGAGAGACAAGTGCAGGACATTTCTGTCATTATACCCATACAACATATTTACAGCCTACCAACCATATAAAACCCAAAGATGTGAAGATTAATAATAAATATACAGTCTAAAACCAGAGATGTCACAGTTTATAAAGTATTGCTTGGCATTACATTATCATAATACAAAAACAAAATTTAGATTCCAGTCAATAGTCCATCTGCTATGCCACCACAGCTTAAAGCAGTATTGCAATATACTTACTAATGCCAAGTGGAATTATAGACCAAATGGGAATTGCATTATTTTCCTTGCTCCTGTGCCTCCAAGCAAATAACTTTATATTCATTACATAAAATGTATTTCCAATGTTTTTTTGTTGTTGTTTATGTAATGCTAATTATGACACACTGTTTATTTGGCACATGCTCCAGTGCTGTGTGACATGGCAAGTGTTTACAGCTAAGTGAAAACTTTACATTTTAAATGCCCAAGGAAAAAGACATTCAATGTAAAAAAAAGATATACCGTATTTTTCGGACCATAAAGCGCACCGGGTTATAAGACGCAATATCAACGATCGGCTGCTAACGGATCTATTTTCATACATAAAGCGCACCGGGTTATAAGACGCATTAAATGAAACAAAACTCTTAAGTTCCGTCGGAAGCTCAGTTTGGTCTTTACCTGGCGCAGGGCGTCTTCTTGCTTCCTCCACTTCCGTATCATTGATTCGTTAATGTTGAATTCTCTCACAGCTGCTCTATGTCCATGTTGTACTGCCGTTGAGTTTGAAATCCGCTTCGAAAATAAATGAATGAATGCACGTACCCTAATGCTGAAGCACATACCGTATTACTCTGCGATGCTGCGCACTACGGTGGCCGTAAGCTTCGTAACTTACCAAGGCCGTGATAAAACATTTTGACAGATTTATGAGCGCCATGTAACATCTACAATCGGTTCTAGGTCAGAAAGCACAACCAGAATTAATTCATACATTAGACGCACTGCATTTTTAGGCGCACTGTCAATTTTTGAGAAAGTTAAAGGATTTTAAGTGTGCCTTATGATTCGAAAAATACGGTAATTGAGTGTGTTACTTGAAAGGATAAAAACATCACTGAATAATGTTAGCTACACCAAAATCTGAAATTATCCATTGTAAATTCAACAGATTTCTAGGTTTTATTTTTTTTTCCCTTCTGTAATTAAAGGTACTACAAGGGTTGCTTAACTTATGTGGTTAATTTTTCAAGAAATGAATGTGGAAAATGTTTGGCATTCTACTGCAATTAAATCACTTTCATCGTCTCATGATAATGGAGGGACTTGGACTGGAGTGTTAGCAGATTAAAAACTCAAATCTATGTAGAGATGTGGTCCTCCAGAAACTGATTTGACACCCCTAGTGCAAATTAATTCCAATATGTTTTCATTTAGCCATTGTAAAATCCCCCTTCAAAGAGTACTGGTTAGTAATAAACTTTAGTCTTAATAAGCATTACAGTTTACAGTTAATTTCCCTCTTTTTTCCAGGACCAAACTGAAGACGTATCATGACGTCATCCCGATCTCATGTCTGACTGAATTCCCCAATGTTATCCAGATGGCTAAGGTGAGAGTGGAGGGGAGACTAGGTTATAGGAATCAGTACTGTTGTTTTCTGTCATTACAATTTATCATGATTTACCCTGAAGGACGTGACTGATAGATTCAGTCCCAGTGAATCTCATTTCAGCAGCTGACAAAAGACCTTCTAGCAGTGAATTGCCTTTTCTATAAACAGGGAGAACAAAAGAGAAAAATCTATCAGCATCTGTTCTCTTTTTTTCTTATTCCCAGCTGGTTTGTGAGGAGGTGAATGTGGATCGTTTCTTCCCAGTGCTTTACCCAAAGGTACGCAGGACATTATTTTGCATACTTAATCTTTTAATCAATATTCAGGCTTTGCATGATTCAGGCAGAGATACACTAATTAGCCAAAATTTAGTAAAAACCCACAATGTTATATCCCCAAAAAAGGGTATTAGGATGGAAACTGTGCCCTTTTAAATACTTTTAGGACTTTTGTGAAGGTGGTAAAGGACATCTGCTGATATTTTAGGTCATATATGTGCAGGAATATAGAAAATTCTGAAGGGCTCACCAACTTTCATTCGTGGACCATACAGAGTGGTTCTAATTTGGTGTTATGATATATCCTCCATTTATTTTTACATTTAGTCATTTGGCAGATGTTTTTATCCAGAGTGACTTACACCGGATACAATCTTAATACAATCTTGTGAGTTACTGACATTGCTCAAGGGCCCAACAATGCAGTTTCACGGTCCTGTGAGTTAAACCTCGGACCTGGTCATAGTCCAGTACCTTAATCCCTGTGTAACACAGTCCTAAACTTTTATGGTAGACTCTAAACTAGATTTTAGAACATGATTGCAAGGATTCCATTAATCCACAGAATAATGTTGTATTAAAATGGTCTTCCATTTCATCCAAATACTCTGAATAAGGTCAGGATACTGTGTAGTCAAGTCCTTTTCCTCAAAAAGAATGTCCTTTTGTCCACAGACACATTGTAATGCTGAAACATAGAAGGGCCTTCCACACACTGTTGATAGAAATTTGGAAGCATACAGTATAGTTATCTACAGCATAACTGTATGATGTGGTATTACAATTACTGCAGTTAAAACAATGGGGCCAAGACCAAACCATTAACTCAACCTACTCGAATTTTACCATTATTAGTGTCACCAAACATAAATTGACGTTATGTGTTAATACAAGTCATATTCTCCATGGCATCTGCCCAACCAGAACCATCTATTAGACGGCCAAATAGTGACGTATGATCTATCACTCCAGAAAATGCATTCCACTGCTCTAGAGTTCAATGCTGTTGTGTTTTATACCACTCTAACCAATGGCATCGATGACAGTTGGTCTTATCAGTAGAACAAAAAGTTCCAAGACAAACAGTTCTTGTGCCTACATTGCTTCAGGATGCAGTTTGGAACTTGGTATTGTGTGGGGTCAGATGACTGTTACATTCTTCAACAGTTGCAACATGTTTCCGTGAGCAGAACACGTTGCAACAAAGTTCACAGCTGACACAGTTACAGCTGATGACAGTAACTTAGCTCAAAAGGAGAATCCATTCAAGTGCCAATGTCAGTTCAAGTATTTAACAACAGTTGTGACCAAAATAGCCTATTCCAGTAATTGAAAGGGGTGTCTAAATAACTTTGGCCATGTATTAAAGCTTGCTGAGTTGGATGTGTTTTCTTTCCCAGCATGCAGCATTGTTTATTCTAGCTATGAAATCTAAGATTTTTCTATTATTTTCTCACAGGCATCAAGACTCATTGTCACTTTCGATGAGCATGTGATCAGTAACAAGTTCAAGTTCGGAGTAATATATCAGAAATTCGGACAGGTGGGTCCCACAAGGGTGACTGCATCCACAATGTGTTGTGTGGAAATCAAGCTCAGTCAGTATTTCAAGGCCCTTTATAGCCTTTTTAAAATCCCTACGCTGTCTATCTTAAAATGAATCCTTATTTGAACACCACCCAGGTGTCTCATCCAGTGTCAGACAAGCATACAGAATAACAAAGGCAGTCCATCCTATCCATCCAGGCAGTCCTCTTTATTTTTTATTTCTTTATCCTCTGAATGAACAGTAGCAGCACTACTAATATCACATACAGTGCCCTCTTATTAAAATTATAACACTATTATTCACTGAGAGAGCATTTCTGGCAAAGACTCAACTCCTTGACCTTTAGATGGATTGGAGGTGCAGTGGGCAGACATAGAGAGTGCCCATGAAGATTTCAGCTAGCAGCATTAACAAAGCAGAAGAGATGGATCACAAAGAGATGCTCTTCCTGCCACGACTGTGTTTATCACAACACACAAAATGCAGTCTGTTCTACTCTGCACAACCCATCAAGTGTCTGACCTACACCTTATCAAGACATCAAGACAGCTCTGTTTACAGCTGCACACCCACCACCCACAGCCTCACCAAATGGGAGTCTGTGTATATTCAGGAAAGCAATTAGAATTTTCATCAGGGTAATTGGCTCACAGAAAATCCTAATGAATCAGCCCTTCATGTTTTGCTAATATCATTGTGTGCCTGGGCCTTTGTTTTTTCAAGTTGTTTGCTGAAGCCTTTTATTTCATTTAACATCTTTTGAATATGAGGCTTTGTCCTCACTAACAAAAGCTAGGTCATTACGTTCTCATGTTTTTGTAATGAACTGTCTCGAAAAGTAGGAAAACATTCATGTTTGTTCACCAATTCAAATACTAAACTGAGCATCAGTGATTGACTTCCTGTATGTGTTTCCTTATACAGCAGGGGGTTATTGCATAACAATTTTGAACATTAGTTTTTCAAGTAAATTCACGAGGTGCCATTTTCAATATATACACCTTCCTAGAACCAAATACACACTGTGATTAACTTTTTGGTTTAAAAGAAATTTATATTAGTTTGAAGAAAGGAAAACACTGCTTCCAGCACAAGAACCTTATCCCATCTGTGAAAACATGGTGATGGTAGTATCATGGTTTGGCCCGTTTTGCTGCATCTGGATGAACAGGACGGATTGCCATCATTCTGGAACAATAATTCTGAATTATATCAGAGAATTCTTACAGGAAGATGTCCATGAACTGAATCTCAAGAGAAGGTGGGGTCATGCAGCAAGACAATGACCCCTTCAGCACACAAGTCGTTCTACCAAAGAATGGTTAAAGAAGAATAAAGTTAATGTTTGGAATGGCCAAGTTGCAAAGTCCTGACCTTAATCCAACCGAAATGTTGTGGAAGGACCTGAAGTGGAGCAGCTAATGTGAGGAAAGCCCACCAACATCCCAGAGTTGAAGCTGTTCTGTTGGAGGAATGGGATAAAATTTTCTCCAAGCCGGTGTGATCAACTGATCAACAGTTACTGGAAAAAAGTTTAACTGCAGTTATTGCTGCACAGGGGGGGTCCCACCAGATTACTGAAAGCAATGGTTTCACATACTTTTGCCACTCACTAATATGTAACATTGGATCATTTTCCTCAAAAAATAAGTGACCAAGTATAATATTTTTTTGTCTCAGTTGTTTAACTAACCTGACTGGGTCTCTTTATCTACTTTAGGAACTTGTGTGAAAATCAGATGATGTGTTTTTAGGTCATATTATGCAGAAATATAGAAAATCTAAAGGATTCACAAACTTTCAAGCACCACTGTAAATGACAGCGCTGTGTCTGTATCATTCTAGACTGTAGAGGAGGAGCTGTTTGGAAATAATGAGGAGAGTTCAGCATTTGTGGAGTTTTTAGAGTTTCTGGGACAGAAGATCGAGCTTCATGAATTTAAAGGGTAAGATGCTGAACATACCAGTCACCTATCAGTCAGTCCACACACACAAGGGTACATACATATTTAGTAGCCTTGCATTTATAGAGTAGCAACTTCAGGCTATCATAGCATAGTACAGTATATATTAAATAAATCAATGCTACAAATTTATGAAAGTGTTATGTCAAAACTCATGTTTTATGTAGAGTGCATGTTGGTTGGAATTGTTGGTGGTAAGAAATGAGGAGCAATCACTGTTTCTGAATGTGTTATTTGTGCTTTAAACACATTGCTCCATACTCTCGGCCTACATGTCACAGCTATAGTGTTATGAAAGGTTTATGTAATGCTAATCTACACCCAAAATAGGTACGGTCTCCTCTACAAGTCTCCTCTTGGCAACACTGGGAAAAAGAGCAAAAAAAGTCACATTTCGGTGAGCTACCTTAATCTCAAACAAAAGAAAAAAACAATCCAACCTTTAATTGAAGTAAATTTAGTCTAAGAAAAAATATCCCTCATCAACAAATAATTATTTTTAACAAATACATGTGCCACAATGATTGCCATCAGTGCAATTAATGCGTTGTACAACCTCCCCTTGTCTTCAGCTATAACATCTTATAAGGTTGGAGAATACAGAGCAGAAACTTTAAGACCATTCCTCTTTACATAATCACTCCAGATCATCCCATGTTCTCTCTTGTGCACTCTCCTGTTTAGCTCACCCCACAGGTGCATATGGGGTTTACATCAGGGGACTGAGATGGACATTACATGAGCTAAGTTTGTTTTGATCTGGACATATCTTTTGGATCATTGTCCAGCTGGGGAACCAACGATGACCCATTTTTAGTTTCTTGTCAGAGGCAGACACATTTTAATCTACAATGTCCTTATATTATTTGGAGTCTGTGATGGCAAACAAGGTTCCCAGGGCATTTGGAGTAAACACAGCCCCCAGCATCACAGACTTTCCATCATATTCTTTTCAGTGTGGTCATCCCTTTTTTACACCAAACCCACCCAGGGTTAATGCCAAAAAGGTCAGTTTTCATTCGTCTGGTCATAGAACATGGTTCCAGTCCCAGTAGTTTTTAGCAAACACCCTTATGTTTCTGGATAGATGACAGGAAGACTTGGCAAGCCTTCCAGATAATGGTATCTGATGATATTTTGGAGACTTGGTGATGTTTTTTGTCTGTCTTACCATCATTCTCTTGAAATTCCTAGACTGTCTCATCAACTGAAAAAAATTGAAAATAAGCTTCAGTTACATTTTTACTAGGAATTTAAAGGCTGCTAATAATTGTGGCACATATGGGCTTGTTACGTATATCTATTACTTGTTGAGGGATTTTTCTTCTTCAGGTGACATTGACTTTATTTGTAGAGTGTGAGATTAAGCTAATTCACTGAATGGTAAATTTCTTATGACTCTTTTTTGTTCATCTTTTTGCTCATTCTGTGTTTTTGAAAACAGAATTCGCCAAACTGACAGAGAATGGAAGTTAGGCTTAAACGTATCATTTTACATATGCTTGTATTACAGACTAATTAATTAATGTTGATCATTAGTTTTTCTAAAAAAGTGCATGGAAACCTGTTGACTGAATTCTTGGCAAATAAGTAAAAATTTAAAACCTAATGACATTATGTTTAAACTCGGAATCTCTTGGTCTGTTATCTTTTTTTTGTTTTCTAGTTTTCGAGGTGGCTTAGATGTGACACATGGACAGACAGGCACAGAATCAGTCTACTACAACTTCCATAACAAAGAAGTCATGTTCCATGTGTCTACCAAGCTCCCATTCACAGAGGGAGACACACAGCAGGTAGACTCTCCACTTAACTCCATCAAACGTGCATCGAACCTCTGTTCTGTTGTATAATTATTTTAGTGGCAGACTAAATTGCCTGTCAGTTATTCATTTAGGAGGCAATAAAGTTGTTACCAACCATTTAGGTCTGCTTTTGAGGCGTTCTTATTTAAGATGATAGATAGCCTAGTAGCTCAGATGAGACAGGCATGAGTGGAAGTACACTCACACAGACGTCCTGCCCCCAAACATACTGCCGCTATGCTGGCAGATGACGCTCTGTACAAAGTGACCTTCTAGTCTCTCTGTGCCAAAAGCTCTCTCTGAGGAGCAGAGCACTCCTTAGGGAATCATCCATTTTTATACGTGCTCGCACACAATGCAAGAGCAGCTGTTGGCACAAGCTACATTAAGAACATGGACATTTATAGAACTGTGCTTCAAGTGTGTTTGGGTAGTAACGTCAGTGATCATTCCACTCAAAAAAACCAAACTCCACATTTTCATTGTTAGTTTGAACCATCTGCTACAAATTCTTCAATGTCAACATGAGTTATGCACATAAATGACACAATGGGCTTTTGCCTTAATACCTTTTCCTCTAATGATTGATTAGACTTACAGAATGTGTGGTATGAAGTATTTCTGCCCAAGGTTGGTATACATGTAAATAGAGTTAGCTGAACCTGAACAGCTTTTTATGGTCATTCAAATATCTGTGTAAATTTCCATGTGTAAATGAATATGACTGAAGGGCAGGTACTACTCAGATGTGTGCATTGCACCATGGCCACATTTATTGTGGTAACTATAAGAATATCTAGACATAAAGAAATGCACTATTCTAAAACCATGTCAACATTTTGGAAGTGTAGTATATCACTTATTAGGACACTCAAGAGTTCCGCCTAGGCCCTCAGGAACTTCCATGTCCAGAGTCCCGGCTCTTTCTTGCAGGTGGCTCTTGACTAGAGCTGTACTGTAGTGAAGCCTTCCTAAAATATAAGTAGTTGTTTAATTTATATTGCGACTTAATCCTCATGGTATCGTTGTCTTTAGGATATAGACACTTTAATCACCTATGTTGACTTTTTCCAATTTGAATGTTTTTAGCCATGTGTATGAATGTATAATTATGATATGTTTGTAGGCTGCAATACTGTAGCAGACAGTGTTGAATATCTAAGCATGCAAACAGGATTATCCTTCAACTGTGTCATGTGTTTATTTGGATTAATTTTGATGCACAGAGCATTTGTGCAGCATATGGTTTCCTTTTTATAAAATGATTAACTCAGAATTCTAAATATTGCATTTTGAAATGGAATAAGCTCTGTTATTTCTAAATCCCATCTGTTCGAATATGTCGACATACATTATTTGAGTTAATCCAAGCAAATGTTGAAAAAACTGATGTTCACAGCAGTTTGTGGCTCATTGGTGAATTTATCTAAAAGCAAATACGACAGGCATGGCAAGGGGGATGAGAAGGGGGACATTTACCAGATATGACTGTTAGGGGTTTCGCCTTCTCTTCCTCACCCTCTCTGTATTTGCCATAGCTGCAGAGAAAGAGGCATATAGGAAACGACATTGTGGCCATTGTGTTCCAAGAAGAGAACACTCCCTTTGTGCCAGACATGATTGCATCCAACTTTCTGCATGCCTACATTGTGGTGCAAGTGGAGAATGCCTGTACTGACAACGTCCTGTATAAGGTAGAGCATCACCACACATTCTCCTTCACCAATATATTACTTTAAAGCAGAGTAAATAATCTAGCCGTAATGCACTTCTTAGGTTCTTTGCTGCAGATGATCCAGGACAAGTTTCAGTATTCAAGGGAGATACTCAGAACATATATATTTATTTGCAGTAGTTTAATTGTTAGGCTACATGAATAAAATGTTCCTTTTAAACAGTTTGGAAAACTATGGAACATATTACACAATCACAAATCAGAGCAATTTGGGACAGTATGGAAAATGCAGATTTAAAAGAAAATGCAGTGTTCCTTATATTTCCTTTGATTTTGATTTCATTGCAGACCGTATGAACCTGAGATATTTCATGTTTTGTCTGGTCAGCTTCTTTTCATTTGTTAATAAACGTCAATTCCTGCATTTCAGACCTGCAACACATTCCAATAAAGTTGAGATGGGGGCAATTTAGGGCTAGTGACGTAAAAAAAACTAAATAATGATGTGATTCCAAACATGTCAACAAGTGATTATAATCATGGGTTGGTACAAAATCTGTATCCACAAAAGACGACGTCTTTAAGGAGCAAAGATGGGTAGAGGATCTCCAGTTTATCAACAAATGTGTAAGCAGAGTATTGAAATGTTTAAAAACAGTGTTCCTCAAAGAAATATTGAAAGGGATTTGCATATCTCTCCCATATAATATCATTAGATGAATCTGGAGGAATTTCAGTGTGTGAAGGGCAAGGGCGCAAGCTTAAACTGAAGAGGCGTGATCTTTGATCCCTCAGACGACACTGCATCAAGAACTGTTATTCATCAATAGCTGATAGAACCACACGGGCAAGGGATTACTTTATCAAACTTTTATCAAGCACTACAATATGGAATTACATTCACAAATGCCACTTAAATCTTTACTGTGCAAAAAAAGAAGCCTTATGTTAACCATGTCCAGAAGTGGCGTCGACTTCTCCAGGCTTGGAAGCATCTTGGATGGACCATCACAAACTGGAAGTGTGTACTGTGGTCCTAGATGAATCAGTATTCCAGAATTTTTTGGAAGAAATGCATGCTGTGTGCTACAAACCAAAGAAGAAAAGGACCATCTAGACTCTTATCAGAAACAAGTCCAAAAGCCAGACTCTGTCAAGGTTGGGTAAGGTAATTTTCAATTCTGTGATGGCAGCATTAATGCAGAATAGTACACTGAGATTTTAGAGCAACATTAATTCCTTGAAGACAACATCTTTTCTAGGGACGTCCATGCATTTATCAACAAGACAATGCAAAACAAGCAGAAGCAGAAAAAGTTAGGACTGAAATATGTAATTCCCTTCCAGTTTTTCTTTGAGGAACATTGTTTTTAAACATTTCAGTAATTTTCTTACATATTTGTTGGTAAACTGGAGATCCTCTGCCCATCTTTAATCTTCAGATACTCAGCCTATTGTGGATACTGATTTTGTTTCAAATTATGATTATAATCACTTGTTGACATCACCTGTTTGAAATCACATCATAAATTTAGTTTTTTATCTCATTACTAGCCATAAATTGCCCCATGCCAACTTTGTTTGGAATGTGTTGCAGGCGTGAAATGCAAAAATGGACATTTATTAACAAATAAATGAAGTTGAGACAAAACATGAACTATCCTGAGCTCATACTGTCTGCAATTATATCAAAGTCAAAGTATACGCAAGGAGCACTACATTTTTTATATATGTGTATTTTCCATACTGTCCCAACTTTTTCTGATTTGGAGTTGTAAATACCTGTGATTTGTATTATGTGATGGCTTAATGTGTTGGAGTAATTATGTACTTGTTCATAACTGCGTACCTGTAATTGTGCAGGTGTCTGTGACTGCGCGAGATGATGTCCCATTCTTTGGACCAGCTTTGCCTGATCCTGCCATATTCAGAAAAGTAAGTACTAGTACAAACCATGAATGTGTAATCATTTTTATTCAGGTGTTTTACATCATTTTAATAGCTCCATTCACTGTCTACTTTAGGGGCCTGAATTCCATGAGTTCTTGTACACAAAGCTGATCAATGCAGAGTATGCCTGCTATAAAGCGGAGAAGTTTGCAAAACTCGAGGTGAGTTAATTATAATTACAATGTATTGAAATTTAAGTGCATTTTTCCAGTCTAATGGACTGTATGTTGTGTTTGGGTTCAGGAACGCACCCGGGGTGCCCTGCTGGAGACGCTGTATGAAGAGTTGCACATCAACAGTCAGGCCATGATGGGGCTTGGTGGGGATGACGACAAGCTGGAGAATGGAGGTGGAGGAGGAGGTGGTTTCTTTGAGTCTTTTAAGGTAAGGCCAATGCTTTTCAACCTGTACTCTCCTAATAATACATTATTTATGAGGATGGGCAATGATTTATGGGTGGCTGGGTCTGTCTAAGTCTCTCTAATAATATAATAAGCTGCACTCCTTTTGTCTGGGCTCCTACTGCGGACTTCATTAGTGGTGTGGGTGCGCTTGGCTGAGTGTGTAGCTGTAGTGCTGTTTTTGCAAATTCAGTCTGTTTTACACCATATGTCAGAGACGGCATAATTTCCTTAGCCAGGCTGTATTGTACCTTGTTCAGAAGACAGATTTCTGCCTAGCATAAATGCCAGGAGTCCTCGTCGTCTTTGTTTATACCATTTCGCACACGTGTGGGGCCAGGATCGAGATGTTAAGTCAGCTTATATTGTACAACAATTGTTAAGTAATGTGTCCAGGCTGAGCAGATTTTACAGTATGGTAATAAGATCAGTCATTATTTTAACTGGTCCTAAGTACTGCTTATAGCACATTGAGAATTCGTGATCATGTCTGTCCTCTTATTATAGTTGTATATCCTTCATCAACCACAGTAAAAGGAATACATCAGCATTTCACCACCGCATATGAATCGTATGACTGATTAACACAACCATGAATAAGAGAAACCCTTCTCCTAAAGACTCAATAATGATTTATGCTTTCCATAAACTTAATGAACAATTAACACATGTATCAATATAGCACATTTAAAACTACCACTGACAGTCATGAAAGAATAAGGTATTATGTAGCAATACAATAAAAAATAAATTACTGCATGACCTGTATAAACTCAAACTCACTAAACTCACTTGTGCCAATACAGTAGGGCAAACAAGTATTTAGTCAGCCACTGATTGTGCAAGTTCTCCTACTTAGAAAGATGAGAGAGGTTTGTACTTTTCATCATAGGTACACAAGACAAAAATCCATGGAATCACATTGATTTTTAAAGAATTCAATTGTAAATTATGGTTGAAAATAAGTATTTGGTCAATAACAAAAGTTCAGCTCAATACTTTGTAACATCACCTTTGTTGGCTATATATTGTATATGTAAAGCTGCTTTGAGACAATGCTGTGTTGTAAAAAGTGCTATAAAAAATAAATTTGGAGGGTATATGAAACAGAGCTTCCAATTTTCAAAACATAAAGGCACGAGTGAACAAAATGTTGACCAAATAATCAAAAGCGAGAATTGAGAAAACACTGAAACATAATCCAGAAAATTGCAAACTTAAACTTGTATAATAATGCATAAATACAAATTCTTAATTTAGTCTTTAAAAGTATCACATGTATACATAAACATACAAATATATTTTGTTCTAAGAAGTATCAATGACAAAAATACATCAATGTAAAGTTTCCCATGAACATGCGTTATAAATGAGGTTTCTGTTTGCCAGTACAGGGATCAAATCTTGTCTATGATACACACTCACTCTACAGATGTTATACATCAAGATTAGCCTAAAGGCTTATGTCATTGCTTTATTTAATAATGAGTGCACTGTAAAAGCAAATGCATTTCTGGAACTCAGTGTGCATTTCAAATATTGGTCCATCCACTGAACCTTAGTGATATCACTGGTATTGTTACTGTGTGGTGTCCTTGGAATGGGTGGGACTTATGCAATAATTGCATAATCAGTACTAATTACGGCTCTGAAGTTGGCATCCACAGTGTCTGGCATGCTTGGTATGAAGCTGGCATGAACTGGTGCTTGATTACTCTGTACTTGCATTTCCATTCAGTTTCCGTCCAATCATCATAATTCACTCTGCTTAATCACTGCAGCAGCTATGCCCGACTCTCCAAATCTATAGCACCTCAAGGGCTCCTCACCATCTCGGGACTACCTTTATAATGGGCAATCAGAGCAAGGCACTTGCCCCTAGCTTACAGTGTTTCTCTCTAACCCATAGCGGGTGATCCGCAACAGGAGCCACTCTCTGGATGCCACGAATTTCAGTATCAAGAAGCAAACCATCTCCTCTAGTCCCAGCGGCAATTTAAGCCCCAACAGCCACATCTATGAACACCTGCACTCACCAGAGAGCCCCAAACCCCCTGGGATAGTAAGTAACCCTCCCTCTGGTCTCAACATGCGGCAAAGAATGCCCTCACCATTTCCATTACCTTTATTCTGCCTTCTCCTATTCCCACTCTTACACACCTGCAGCCCATGCAAACATCTAGGCCCCTTTAACACCTGCTCCTTTAATGCCTATTGTGTCTGGACTGATATCATGATAAGACTTTATTGGTATTTTGGTACATTGGTATTTATACCTGTAAGCAAAAAAAATTGTTTCTTGGTTCCAACTCTTCTCTGCAATACAAAAATCACAGTTTTGCATGGTGTTTTAAGTGAACCATGTGTTTCTGACAGTGTGTGGAATGTTTTGGTTGTCAAAGGTGGCTTCAGTCTCAGACCTCCAAAAATGGCTGGAGTGATCAGTCTTGAATCTGTTTAAATGCGACTGGGGGTGCATTTAAAACTGCATTGTATTTGGATAATGTTTACAGTGGGGCAAAAAAGTATTTAGTCAGCCACTGATTATGTAAGTTGTCCTACTTAGAAAGATGAGAGAGGTCTGTAATTTTCATCATAGGTACACTTCAACTATGAGGGACAAAATGAGAAAAAAATCACATTATAGGATTTTTAAAGAATTCAATTGTAAATTATGGTGGAAAATAAGTATTTGGTCACCCACAAACAAGCAAGATTTCTGGCTCTCATAGACCTGTAACTTCTTCTTTATGAAGCGCTTCTGTCCTCCACTCGTTACCTGTATTAATGGCACCTGTTTGACCTCGTTATCTGTATAAAAGACACCTGTCCACAGCCTCACAGTCAGACTCCAAATGCAACCATGGCCAAGACCAAAGAACTGTCGAAGGACACCAGGACGAAAATTGTAGACCTGCACCAGGCTGGGAAGTGTGAATCTACAACAGGCAAGCAGGGTGGTGTGAATAAATCAACTGTGGGAGCAATTGTAAGAAAATGGAAGACATACAAGAACATTGATAATCTCCCTCAATCTGGGGCTCCACGCAAGATCTCATCCCGTGGGGTCAAAATGATCATGAGAACGGTGAGCAAAAATCCCTAGACTACACGGAGGGACCTGATGAATGACCTGCAGAGAGATGGGACCAAAGTAACAAAGGCTACCATCACTAACACACTACACCGAGAGGGACTCAGATCCTGCTGTGCCAGACGTGTCCCCCTGCTTAAGCCAGTACATGTTCAGGCCCATCTGAAGAGAGCATATGCATATGTATGAGCATATGTATGATCCAGAAGAGGCTTGGGAGAATATCATGTGGTCAGATTAAACCAAAATAGAACTTTTTGGGAAAAACTCAACTGGAGAAAGAAGAATGCTGAGTTGCATCCCAAGAACACCATACCTACTGTGAAGCATGGGGATGGAAACATCATGCTTTAGGGCTGTTTTTCTGCAAAGTGGTCAGGACGACTGATCCGTGTTAAGGGAAGAATGAACAGGGCCATGTATTGTGAGATTTTAAGCCAAAACCTCCTTCCATCAGTGAGAGCATTGTTGATGAAATATGGCTGGGTCTTCCAACATGACAATGATCTCAAACACACCGCTTGGGCAACGAAGGAGTGCCTCCGTAAAAAGCATTTCAAGGTCCTGGAGTGGCCTAGCCAGTCTCCAGACCTCAACCCCATAGAACATTTGTGAAGACTGTGTTGCCCAGCAACAGCCCCAAAACATCACTGCTCTAGAGGAGATCAGCATGGAGGAATGGGCCAAAATGCCAGCTACAGTGTGCAAACCTGGTGAAGACTTACAGGAAACGTTTGACCTCTGTCATTGCCAACAAAGGTTATGTTACAAAGTATTGAGCTGAACTTTTGTTATTGACCAAATACTTATTTTCCACCATGATTTACAATTAAATTCTTTAAAAATCCTACAATATGATTTCATGGATTTTTTTACTCATTTTGTCTCTCATAGTTGAAGTGTACTTGTGATGAAAATTACAGACCTCTCTCATCTTTCTAAGTAGGAGAACTTGCACAATCAGTGGCTGACTAAATACTTTTTTGCCCCACTGTATATGGTTCTAACGATATCTAACAGGTGTAAATAGGGTAAATATAGTGAAGGTAAATGGTCAAGTAAATGGACCTTAAAAAAAATTAAAGGCTATGCTACAAGTGGCATGTTAGTTTAAATGACTTAACTTCCCTAGTATCACCATTATTCTCTATTTCTATTTTCTAATGGCCTACAGCCTCAGATCCTCAGTACTCTTTAGTTTGTCCATCCAAAATGTATTTTGTTTTATGTTCTCTTAAATTAAAAAAAGTTTAATTTAGCCAACATCCCAATCTTTGGAAACAAACAGAATAATTGCAAAAGAGTGTCAAAATGAGTTCAAAAGTGATTGCAGGTGCCAGTGCCAGACGTACCACATATTATCCTCAAAACCATTTTTGTTAGTCTTAATACCTGAGGTGGTTCTTTGGTTGAGGTGACAGTATCCTTGTATGCCAAATTGACAATTCTCAGGTTGGGCTGCAAATGTGACTGATTAGCATGATGAACATTAGTAGTCACACATATGGACTGGCCCGCAAAATCCCCTTGAAATGAATCTCCTTGAAAATTTGTGGGACTACCTTGAACAACAATTAAGATGCCATGAAAGGCATCCACAAAATCTGACCGAACTGCACATTTCTTTGTTTCTTTCCTACATCCAGAAACTTGGCCAGTACATGCCAAATTGCAGCTTTTATTCATGCTGGTGAAGATATTTCATGCCTTTAGGTTCGTTTCAGTCACAGGTGTCCAATTGTTTTGTCCAGTGTGTATATTACGGTACTTTTTATAAGGTGGACGATATAGCTAAAATAAAGTAAATAAAATGCCTTAAAAGCGTTTCTAAAATTCTACAGATACACACACGTGTACTTGCTGAGCAGTTATACAGGACTACTATACTAACACTGGGTGGGACCTTCCCATGGGTAAGGCCTATTTGTGACAGGAATCCAACAAGGTGTTGGAAATACAGTAGACGATTGAGATTCTGCTCCATGTCAAAATTATAGTATCTTGCAGATTTTAAAGAGTGTTTTCATGCTGCAAATCTCATGTTCTACCACATCCCAAAGGTGCTCTGTTGGATTCAGATACAGTCACTGTAAAGGTCAACTGAAGAACATTAAACTCATTATCATATTTCTGAAACCGGTGAGATGGCATTTAATGTGTGACATTGTGCATTATCATGCTGTTAGTAGAGATTAGAAGATGGAGAGTGGTATTAACGGGCATACGGTGTGCCAAGAAAACATTTCCCACACCATTACACCACCTCCACCAGCCTGGACTGTTGACACAAGGCAGGTTGGGTCCAAGGATTCATGAAATTTCTGACCCTACTATCTGTGTGCCTCAGCAAACTCGAAATTCACAAGACAAAGCTACAATTTCTCAGTCCTTAACCGTTCAGTTATGTACCCAGTGCAGCCTAGCTGACAGAAGTGGACCCTGATGTGGTCTTCTGCTGTTGTGGTTATTCTGAGATGCTTTTTTGATGCTTATTGACATTATTAGGAACACCTGTAAAGCTACTCATTCATGCAACTATCAAATCAGCAAATTGTGTGGCAGCAGTGCAGTGAATAAAATCACTCAGATACAGATCAACAGCTTCAGGCAATGTTCACATAAAGCAGGGGTGTCCAAAGTCCGACCATAGGGCCAAATGCAGCCTATGGACAGAATTTAATTGGTCTGTGGCATCACTCAAGAATACATTATTAGTGGCCTGTAGGCACATTGCAATGTTTCACAATGTTTCACCCAGCAGCAATGAAATAAATAAACAAACATAGGTCTGGTAATGCAGGTAATACAGATGGAAGATATCTGACATGTTTTAAAGATGCAGTTTTCTGCATAAATGTTTTGTAGAAAGTATTTATCATAAATAATCTGCAGTAAGTTGTGGTATTTTTCACTCTTTGGATAACCTGCAGCAGTTACTGCGCTAAAATTAAATTCAGTAGTTAGATAAATATTAATTAGAGCAATGTAGGTTTGTGTTTTTTCACATTTTGAATACATTTTGAATAACTTATGAATGTTTTTGGAAAGAGAGACCGGCCCTTAGAGTGGTGCTTGAACGTTTGTGAATAAAAAGAAACCAGTTAAACAAATTAGACAAAAATATTATACTAGGTCATTTATTTATTGAGGAAAATGATCCAATATTACTGAATGGCAATATTAGTGAGTGGCAAAAGTATGTGAACCTCTAGCATTAGCAGTTAATTTGAAGTTGAAATTAGAGTCAGGTCACAGCAAGGTGTGTAATAGTTGGCGAGGTCACAAAGGACCCCAAGGTAACTTCTAAGCAACTGAAGGCCTCTCTCACTTTGGCTAATGTTAATGTTCATGAGTCCACCATCAGAAGAACACTGAACAACAATGGTGTTCATGGCAGGGTTGCAAGGAGAAAGCTACTGCTCTCCAAAAAGAACATTGCTGCTCATCTGCAGTTTGCTAAAGATCATGAGGACAAGCCAGAAGGCTATTGGAAGAATGTTCTGTGGATAGATGAGACCAAAATAGAACTTTTTGGTTTAAAAGAAAAGCATTATGTTTGGAGAAAGCAAAACACTGCATTCCAGCATAAGAACCTTATCCCATCTGTGAAACTTGGTGGTGGTGGTATCATGGTTTGGGCCTGTTTTGCTGCATCTGGGCCAAGACGGCTTGCATCACTGATGGAACAATGAATTCTGAATTATATCAGAGAATTCTAAAGGAAAATGTCAGGACATCTGTCCATGAACTGAATCTCAAGAGAAGGTGGGCAAGCAAGACAACAACCCTAAGCACACAAGTCGTTCTATCAAAGAATGGTTAAAGAAGAATAAAGTTAATGTTCAGGAATGGCCAAGTCAAAGTCCTGACCTCAGTCCAATCGAAATGTTGTGGAAGGACCTGAAGCGAGCAGCTAATAAATGACAAAGTATAATAATAAATAATAATAAATAATAAATGACTCAAAGTATAATATTTTGTCAAATTTTTTTACCTGGGTTCCCTTTATCTACTTAGGACTTTATGCAGAAATATATAAAATTCTTAAGGGTTCACAAACTTTCAAGTACCACTGTAGCTATTTTAATATGGTCCAAACTGGCCTTCTTTGAACTAAGTTTGGACACCCCTGCCATAAACCAGAAATGGGGAAAATTGTGTGCTAAGTGATTTTGACCAAGACATTATTGTTGATGACAGGTGGACTGGTTTGAGTTTTTGTACAACTGCTGACTTTTCACGCAAAATAGTCTGAAGAGTTAAAGGTGCAATAGAGAAAAACACATCCAGTGAGCAGCAGTTCTGCAGACAGAAACAGCTGGTTGAACAAAGGCCAACAAAGAATGACTAGCTCACTCTGACATAAAGGCAACAGTAATGCAAATAACCATTCTGTACAATTGTGGTGAGTAGAAAAGAATGTCAGAATGCAGAACATGTCGAGCATTGTGGCAGATGGGCTACAACTAATACCCTACCCGGTATTAGTATAGTGTTCCTAAAGTGCTCAGTGAATGTATATACTGTATATAGTATAATGGAGGTATTTTATTAACACTGTTGAAAGCCATTGTGGTTTTGGGACAGAATATTTGAAGACTGGGCTTTAATCCAATCTGTTTGCTCTTTCAAAATGTCCCCAGATTATTTTGTCCAGACGTTGAGCATTAATGGTTTAATGTTCTAAAAGGTTTTTATGTTGGATTCAAGGATCTGGCTGTCTAACTGGCAGAATAAATATGGATGCGAATGCATTTGCTGCGCTGCGTGTGAGAGAGAGAGAGAGAGAGAGAGTGCAGTGTGCATTACAACCCGCTGAGTGATGTGAATGCCAGGTGGTTTTTGCTGTTCTGGGGTTTTCTCCACAGGCATGGCATGATGATGTGCTGAGCTGTGTTTTTCCTATGTATGGTGAGTATATGCAGCAGGGCTGCTCACACTGCTAAAGGGCAGAGCTGACCTCCTCCTGCCAGCCAGCCAGCCAATTCTCTTTGGTCATATACCTTATTTGCAAGCGCAGCTGCTCTAATAGTGCTCCGACCAGCCCCAGGGATTGTTGCAACTGTCAGGAGCAATGTAATTTATGCCACTGCCCCTTCTGACCTGACCCATGTTTACACTGAGACCCCATCCCTCCAACAGCTTTGTGCACAAGGAAACATCTTGGATTGAATTACAATGTTTCTGCTATGTTTTATTAACAGTTCTTCAGACAACACTTCCTGTGTTTTTATTTGCTGTGTCAGCCATATTCCTGTGAAAAAAGTCTGCCTTGGTTATGACTGCCTGTGATTTGCAAAAGGGACAGATTACTCAGAGGAGGTGATCCATAATCACAAAGATGTGTCAGGAATGACCCATAAAACCAAATGGTATAAAAACACTATGAAGAAATTTAAGGGCGCACCCAGGATGGCCAATCAGACATCAGCTCTCCAGTCCTGTCCAGAAACTATAGACTAAAGTCAGAGTGGAGTTAATACTGAAATTATGCCCATCAGTATTCAGACTTTATTAAACTCTATTTTTTGTATTAAACTAAAGTAATCTAAAGTAACTATTTCTGTGTGAGAGGGTAGTTTCTCCCACATGAGTGGACTGAAGCATAATTAACATTCATGTGAAATACAACTTTAGGTGATATCCCGGTGACACCCCGGGCTTTGCCTCAGGCTCTGAATTAACTTGTTTTAGTATGCAAGGTACATACCAGAACTTTGATGCAGTGTGCCTAATAGTTGAACCATTGAACACAATATGTCAGTGTTAACCTGTGATAACCTGTATGTGTGTGTGTCTGCAGTGTGCTGTTGTCTCTAACAGTGTGCTTTGTGTGCTCCTTTCCCCAGCTCTTCTCTCATGTGCTTCACAGGCCTCCGTACCCACCATGGCTCCTCAGGCTCCTCATCTGGCTGCTGTGTCACACCCATAATGGCCCTTTACTGTTTAACTGTGCTGTTGAATTTCTAAACCCACCAGCTGGTCTATGTGGTTTTATAACAACCTGCTGCATGACAGCTCATGGTCTTTACCCTCTCCTTTTTCTCTCTCTTTGTGTCTGTCTGTCTGTCTGTCTGTCTGTCTGTGTGTGTGACCCCTGCAGTCATTGCTTGTCCCAGGGAAAAGTCCCAGTAAATATGGACGTCGCGGCAGTGCCATAGGGATAGGAACGATAGAAGAGGTTCATGTCAAACTCACTCTTCTCTTACTTTGCATGTTTTGCTCTGACCTTATCACTTTCATTCATTAGGAGAGAATCGCAGCACTGTGTAGGCACATATTACAGCAGGTCCCTGAACCAATTGTTCTCTTGCAACATAGTTGGGTTTGGATTGGATTTAAAGGAATGAATCTTCCTTTAACTCTATCTAACCCAACTTAATCTAATTTAGTGTCTATCTACAGACACATCAGAAAATTTGGGGCAGCATGTAAAATATAAAATAATAACCACAGTGCCCCTTACATGTACATTGACTTTTATATAATTGCAGACAGTATGAACCCAATATATTTAATGTTTTGTCTGATCAACTTCATTTCGTTTGTTAATAAGCATCCATTCCTGCACTTCAGGCCTGCAACACTTTCCAAAAAACTTTGGATATGGGCAATTTATGGCTCGTGAGGAGGTAAAAATTGATTTGGTTTAAAAGCAGTGTCCACAAAAGGCTGAGTCTTTGAGGAGTAAAGATGGACAGAGGATCAACAAATGTGTGAGAAAATTATTGAATTGTTTAAAAACAATATTCCTCAAAGAAAGACTTGAAGGGATTTACATATTTCAGTCCTAACTTCTGATTTAACTTGTTTTGTATTGCCTTGTTGAAAATCCTCCCTGGAACAGATGTCTTGAAGGAATTAATGTTGCCCTAAAATCTCAATGTACATTTCTGCATTAATCCTGCCATCACAGAAATAGCCAAGGGCACTGACCCAACCCCATACCATGACAGAGCCTGGCTTTTGGACCTGTTGCTCATAATAGTCTAGATGGCCAATTTGTCTACGTATGGAGCACACAGCATGCATTTCTTCCAAAACAGATCTGGAATACCGATTCATCTGACCACAATACACGTTTCACTGTGTGATGGTCCATCCTAGATACTTCCCAGCCCAGAGAAGTCGACCCCACTTCTGGACATGGTTAACATAGGGGTTCTTTTTTGCGCAATAAAGTTTTAAGTGGCACTTGTGGGGTGGCATGGTGGCTCGGTGGGTAGCTCCACCGCCTTACAGCAAGAAGGTTCTGGGTTTAATCCCAGGGTGGATTGGTTTGGGTTCTTTCTCTGAGGAGTCTGCATGTCCTTCGTATGTCCGCATGGGTTTACTCTGAGTACTGTGGTTTCCTCCCACAGTCCAAAGACATGTGTTAGGTTAATTGATTATGCTAAATTGTTATTGACGAGTGTTTATATATGACTAGTCTCGATGTAACCTTGTGTGTGTATTGCTCAAATGGCCACTGATACTGATAGCAACGTTAAATAAACCAAATAAACAAACAAGTGGCATTTGTGAATGTAACTCCGTATTGTAGTGCTTGATAAAAGAATCCCTTGCCCATGTGGTTCTATCAGTCGCTGATGAATGACGGTTCTTGATGCAGTGCCGTCTGAGGGATCAGAGATCACACCTCTTCAAATTCTTCCATATTCCTTGAATTGTTTAATGAAATTATGCACTGTAGAGAGAGAAATATTCAAATCCCTTTCAATCTTTCTTTGAGGAACATTGTTTTTAAACATTTCAATAATTTTCTCATACCTTTATTGATAAACTGGAGATCCTTTACTCCTCAGAGGCTCAGCCTTTCATGGATACTGATTTTGTACCAAATCCTGATTATCATGATCAAATCACCTGTTAAGTCACTTCATTACTTAGGTGTTTTTTCTTTTACATCAATAACCCTAAATTGCCCCCATCCCAACTTTTTTTTTAATTTGTTGCAGGCCTGAAATGCAGCAATTCATCTTCATTAACAAATGTATTGAAGTTGACCTGACATGACATATCACATGTTCAAACTGTTTGCAATGAAAAGTCAAAGTAAATGTAAGGAATACTGCTTTTTTTTATTAGCATTTTCCATACCGTCAAAAACTTTTTCTGATTGGGATTGTATATCATCTGTAGTGAATGAGCCATTTCCTCCAACAGGAAAACAACAGTTCTCTAATAAAAGAATGGAAAACCTGACACTCAATTGTTATAGAAGTCTCAGGCCATTTCATAATCCGTGTTAATCATGTACGTATAAATTGACGTTTGTTGCTCTAACAGATGCAGTTTAGTTTCATGTTACACAGTCATGAATTTAACTGACAGAACTTCTACTAAACATGGAGTACAGGGTAGTAAGTGGAAATTATTGTTTCGCTGTGCGTTGGACTGATCTTTATTTGATCGTTCACTCCCACACTAGCACAGCAGGCTCATACAGGATCAATAGGACATGTTTACAAGACATCACTTAATAAATGCGAATAAATGTCATTCAGATACAGTCCTTGCCACCAATGTGTCACCCTTCCTGTTACTCTCCATGTCCTCTCTCTTTGTGTCACAAATCATTACATTGCTAAATATTAATCGCTACAGTAATAATAACATAATATACATTCCTATACATGTAGTTAATTGGACTGCTTGGAAGCACGGAAGCATGAGGTGGAATAAACTTTAAAGTCTGTTCTCTCCAAGGCGTTTGATGTTATTCTAGATAAAAGTCCTTTTCAAGTCATATTTTTGAAAGCTGTCAAGTGGTAGCAGTAAAACCCCAGTAAGCAGAACAAAGCCCCCACAGTGAGAAAACTCAGTGAAGCCCAGGAGTCCAGCGCCTGTCTTTCATCCCGCTGTGATATCAAGGCCTGGTGCTGCAGACAGAGTCGAAAGCCTGAGCGAGTACACTTTAGTGGTCTCTTTAGTAACCCAGCATGATGCCTCAGACCAGTTCTGCATCTCATTGATAGCTTTTACTCTCACAGAGATGTCAGCATGCATACTGTCATGCTAAAAATTTAAGACATACACTATTCGTTCAATGACAGACCAAAACTTGGTTAAAAAGACATTAAATTGACTTGAAAACATCATTCATTATTAGCCTGATTCAGAGAGCAGCATAACTAAAGAACAGCATATTATGGACCGTCTGGTGCAAATAGGCAGTCATTCTGTTATTTACCTGCACTTATGAATATTTTGTCAGCAAAGAGTTTCACATGGGTGCAATTTGTAGATAAACAAATGATACACTATTTAGACAAAACTTTGTGGACACCCAAAAATTACATCCTGGGTATTAATATCAGGTTTGCTCCCCACATATGCTGCTATAACAACATTTGTAATTCTAAGAGGGCTTTCCATTAGATATTGGAACATGACCTACATGAGGAGGTCGGATTCTGATGATAGACAATAACCTCCTTCACTTTTGACATTCTAGTGCATTTTCAAGGTGTCTGATGGAGATGAGGTCCACGTTCTGTGCAAGACAGCCATGTTCTCAATCAAAGTCAGCAAAGCAATTCTCTATGGACTTAACAACAGCACAGTTTACATTTACATACATTTAGCATTTAGCAGATTCCCTTATCCAGAGCGACTTACAACTGATCTTACAATTGTGGGTTAAGGGCCTTGCTCAAGGACAGAGTTGGAATTTGAACCCTAGACCTTCTGGTCCAGTATTTTAACCACTGGGCCACCACAGTCCCATGAAGTTGATGAACTGACTTGTTTGAAGGCGGAAACCTATAAATGCATCATATTGAGAGTCACTGGAGTATCAGTACAACGCATTTTACTGCCTTTGTTTGCCTATAGAGAATCCAGAAATGTATGCTTCACATTTTGAATGTGTTAGAAGTAGATTATGCTGAAATAGCAGAGCTCAATAATTAGAGGGTGTGTCCACAGACTTTTGTCTATACTGGGTATGTATGGTTTGTCTGCTCTTCCTATACTAATGGACTGAATCATGATAGGACCATCACTGAGCTTACATGGCTCATACTCGGCACAGCAGTGGCACTATCAAGGTAACAAGGAAGTAGTGTATTAGGTACATATTAAGCATGTACTTATAATGTTGCTGGGGTTTTAAATATCGGGCACAATTTTAGTTGACTATATACAATATTCTTGGTGCCACCAATTTGTGTTAATCATTATCCAGCTCTTCATGTTTATAAAACTCAATGAAACATTGGTGCAGATAGCTATGCTCATACCAATGCCATTTCCATGTCTGTCACTGCTGTGGTGAGAATGACCCACAGACTTTGAAATATCTAGCCAGTGGACATCCACTGGTGGTCTCTATCCATTGGAGAGTATGTGGGGACTACAAATTGTATAGAACAACAGTTAAAACCTATTAGGTAGGTGTGCATGATAAAAAAGGTGCTTTACTACTACAAGATGTGGAAGGGTAACAGCTAAGATGATTATTTATGATCTAAAGTGCATGATGTTGTCTTTCCCGTACAGTCCCTGATCATCCCTGGGAAGAGCCCAACCAGGAAAAAGTCTGGTCCCTTCGCGTCTCGCAGGAGCAGTGCCATTGGCATTGAGAACATCCAGGAGGTGCATGAGAAAAGGTGAGGATCTGAGTAACCTGAATGCATTTTTAGTATGTGGAACTGCAATTAAATGAATCAGTATTCACAGGTTTCAGCAAATATTCTTTAGTACAACAGTAGCAAAGACAAAGAAACTCTGACTGACCATTGTATATGTGTATGTGTGGTTATTGAAGGATTGCAGCTCTCTTGTCTGAGGACAGGACAGTGCTCTGTGTCTCTCTACCCAGCGTCAGTCTCAGAAACAGCAGGCACATCAAGGATTCTTCTAAGTACTGATACTACCAGAGTGTTAGTGTATTAACAGCAGAACTGCCTGACTCTGTAGATTTAGAAATGCAACCATCAATATCCGTAGGGTCTATATGTGGCTTTGCACACAAAATGAAATTTCATGGGGTTTCTAATGATTTTGCTTAACAAAATGCTCCAGCATACATCCTTACCCACTTAACCCCCTGCATCTGAAGCATGCGTGTGATTACCACAGATATTTCAATGTATTGAGAAACAACTGAAAACCTGCTGACTAAAGCTCATTAACAATGGAAGTAGATACATATTTTTTCACATTGTTGACACATTTGTCTGGCCAAGGTTGTGGGGGCTCTCCAGAAAACACGGAGTACACCGCTGGGCTGGGGAGTTGGGGTTGCTAAAGGGGGCATTCATTCCAGAGAATAAGAATTTCAAGCACACTAACCTGTATCATCCTTCTCAGTGATTCAGCATGCTTTTTATAGATATCTAATCTTCTTTAGTACTAATGTGCGGTTTGGTCTTCAACTCGCTCTCACTGAAGCAAGCGTTTGAGGAGCAGTGTGAAAGAATATTATCCTGCTGCCCCCTAACGGTTTATTTGTATCTGTGCAGCTGCAAGGACTGCTCATCCAGCACACAGAAAACCCCCGATAGTGGACATGCATCACAGGAGCCCAAGTCTGAAAACTCCTCCAATCAGAGCTCGCCTGAGATCCTGATTACTAAGAACAGGTAAGACATTTAGCATTGTATAGATCGGCGGTTCTCAAAGTGGAGGACATGGAAGTATTTTGGTATGTTCAGTAAGAAGTTGCAGTTGTGAATGAATTGCAGTGTTTAAAATACAAAACTGTGGTGTAAAGTTATTTTCTTCAAAATGGGCCACTGTAGAAAAAGTTGGGAAAAAACTGGTAGTGATAATCAACTTGAAATATGGCAGTTTTAAATTTGAGATGTTACTGCTAAACTACATATTCGATCTTTAAAGGGTGTAATCAGTAAATGTGAATAACTGGCTGAAGATAGCTGTTTGAAACTCAAAGCACAGACAAATTACAAAGTAATGCAAAAATAAAGCATCTTAAAGATAGCTGTTTTACTCTGTTTTATCCTGGTCGGGGTCACAGGGGAGGGTTTGGGCTTAATAAAGAATTCACTGGGTTGCAGGCAGACACCCTGGACAGGGCACCTGTCCATCACAGGGTTCCATAAATGCAGCAGTCGACCTTAACGTTGAAAGCCCCATTTGGGATTCGGACCCAGGCCCTAAAGATTCATCCCCCGCCTTTGCGTTCCTCCAAATCTATACAAAGCTACACCCTAAAATACATGCACACTTGAACCTGCAGCATGATTAGCAAGGACGAAGTGAGGAAAGCTTTGAAAAGGATGAAGAACGGAAAGGCAGTGGGACCTGATGATATACCGGTTGAGGTATGGAAAAGTCTAGGAGAGCTGGGAGTGGTGTTTTTGACTAGATTACTCAATGGAATTCTGGTGAATGAGAAAGTATGCGGCCGGAGAGAAATGGAGGAAAGGTTTACTTGTACCGATTTTTTAAGCAGAAGGGGTGATGTGACAGAGTTGTGGCTCTTACAGGGGCATAAAGTTGATGAGCCACACAATGAAGATTTGGGAGAGAGTTGTGGAAAGCTAGGCTCAGACAGGAGGTGACAGTGTGTGAACAACCGTATGGTTTCAATGCAAGGAAGAACACCATGGATGCGATTTTTTGTGCTTTGAGACTGCTGATGGAGAAGTAATAGAGATGGTCAGAAAGAAAAGAGCTACACTGCGTCTTTGTGGAGTTCGAGAAAGCTTATGACAGGGTGCCAAGGGAGGAACTGTGGTGGTGTATGAGGAAGTCTCGAGTGGCTGAAAAGTACGTTCGATTAGTGCAGGACATGTATGACAACAGCGTGACAGCGGTGAAATGTGCTGTAGGAGTGACAGACAGCTTCAAGGTAGAGGTGGGACTGCATCAAGGATCGGCCCTGAGTCCCTTCTTTATTTGCTCTGGTGATTGGACAGACTAACAGATGAGGTCAGACAGGAATCGCCGTGGACTATGATGTTTGCAGATGACATTCTGATCTGTAGTGAAAACAGGGAACAGGTAGAAGAGAACTTGGAGAGGTGGAGGTATAATCTGGAAAGGAGAGGAATGAAAGTCAACTGTAGTAAGACAGAATACCTGTGTGTAAATGAAAGGGAGGCAGGTGGAAACAGTCAGGCTACAGGGATCAGTGGTCACAAGGGGGTCCAGGAGGTTCAGTAACTTGGGATCAACTGTCCAAGGAAATGGGGAGTGTGGAAAGGGAGGTAAAGAAGAGAGTACAGGCAGGATGGAGTGGGTGGAGAAGAGTGTCAGGAGTGCCTGTTGTGAGAAAAGGGTCGCAGCAAATGTGAAAGGAATTATTTATAAAGAGAGTAGTGAGACCAGCCTTGTTTGTATGGCTTAGAGACAGTGGCACTGACAAAGAGACAGGAAGGAGCTGGAGGTGGCAGAACTTAAAGATGTTGAGGTTCTCTTTAGGAGTGTCTAGGGTGGACAGGATTAGGAATGAGATCATCAGAGGGACAGCACAAGTTGGAAAATTGGGAGACAAAATTCGAAGTGAAGAGTGAGATGATTTGGACATTGTGCAGAGGAGGGATAGTGGATATATTGGTAGGAGGATGTTGGAGATGGAGCTGCCAGGCAAGAGACGGAGAGGAAGACCAAAGAGGAGTTATATTTTGGTTGTGGTGAATGAAGATATGCAGGGAGTTGGGGTGAGAGTAGAGGACGTGGAGGACAGGGTGAGGTGGAAACGTTTAACTCGCTGTGGCGACCCCTGATAAAGGGAGAAGCTGAAAGAAGAAGAAGAAGAAGAAGAAGAAGAAGAAGTCCTTGTGACAAGAATCAAAGTGTAAAAACTATTATGAAGACTCTCAGTAACTGGAGAAGTAGTTGTGTGTTTGAGCAGAGAAAACAACGACATATGAAGATACTTTCCATTAAAGTTAAGGAGCACCAATCTACAGTAAATATATTATTCAGTCATATATTGACATCCTACTTTGAAGTTGAAAATGTTTGTGTGTGTGTGTGTGTGTGTGTGTGTGTGTCTGTGTGTAGTTCCGCTATGTGCTGCAGGGCTGCTTCTATCCCCGAAACTCATGACTTGTCACGCTCCTCCTCGAATGCCAGCAGTTTTGCCAGTGTGGTGGAGGAAAACGAAACTGAAGGCACAGAGGACTATACTACAGGCATGGTGAGGAGCATGCAGTTTTTAATTCTCTCCTTTTTATAAGTCTTTCTTAAACAGCTGGTGTCCAGCTTTCAAAACACAACAAATCCTAGTCTTGTTAACAGACAGCGATTCTATAAACCATACAAACATACATTAAATGGGGTGGTAAGTAGTTACAGTTGATCATTTTATGTAGCTATCATTGCATTATGCATCTCCAGTTGACGGTGTAATAGGGTTTACTCTAAATACAATGCATTACATAATATATTGAAAATAGTGAAACCGTGTGCATGTGTGTGTCTTTAGGAAAGTCTGTCATCAGCAGGGACACCACACAGATGGGAATCGCTCACCTACAACACGTGGCTGGAGGACAACATGAACAGCACCAACAAAAAGGGCCCTCCTGGTGACTTGAACATAACACAACACCAGTAGCAGTTGGTGTTTTTTTAATAGTGGAAGCACATAGGTTCACATATGATCACTTCATTTTACTGGCCAGCTATAACAGTACACTTGCAGACGGCTGGTTACAACCAACAATCACAAGAGAAGCCTAGTGTCCAACAAATGCAGAGATTGTTTTTTTCTTTGCAACATACATCCGCCCACACTCCATTCGCTGCCAGTGAAGCCCAGACATCCAGGTGTGCCTCCAAATTATGCATTCAAAGCTGTTTTTCCAAACATGCCTTTCATCTTGTCTTTTTAATGGGCACACGATTGCACCATAGACACCCAGAGACTTACAGGCTTCAGTGAGCGTCTATTAGCTGTGTCAGGAGTTTCAGCACATACTGTACATTGCACTGTCGAAGGTGAGGAGTTTGAGTTTAATGTTTAATGAATGACAGTGCAATATTGCAGGGAAATATCTGATCATTCGATTCACTAAAATGCTGAATTCCACCATGGTTATTTAATAAGAAATGGACACATAACCATGACCAGAATGGGATTTTTTACGTACTTTCCTCATTTCGTTAACATTTCAGAGTAAGAAATTAAACTATTTTGGCCATAGTTAAAACTAAATTAAACAAAAAATGTCAAATCTACAGACATTAGTAAATTTTAACCATATTACATTTTAAATGTGCTATAAAAGAATATATTGTAATTTCTGGACAAACCCTTTTTCTTTTTCCTTCTCATTTACAAATAAAAATGTAACTACAAAACTAAAACTACATAAATAAATGTTATTATTACATATAAAATAATTCCCATTCATTAATCTAAATCTACAGCTTAGCAAAGAGTAAAATATTGCCTTGAAAAGAAACAACAATAAAATAATAATTTAAATATTTAGCCAGATGAGTTTTATTTGCAGGTTGGTACAATGTATAGTGTGCATTCACACATTCCTTGGTAAATGTCAGGCACCATGGCTAATAAAAGATCTATAAAAACAACAAACAGAATCTAGTACATAAACATGACTCCAACAACACTGAAATGGAAATGGAAAGTCCAAACTACAACAGCACTGGATCAGACCTGCTGTAGTGATGTTGATCTTCCATTAGCACTTAGAATTGCGCTTGTCCAGTGTGACATGTTTAACCCAGTCAGGCTGTGAGTGAGGATGAATGTGTGATGGCTCACTGTGGACTGTTCCTGTGTCCAGGCAAACCACCTGAGGGTGGAAACCGTCCAGATATTCGCATCAAACTGGAAGGACCACAAGACAACAAATCCACATCGGTAAGACCCACTCTCCTGTGTCTGATCTACTAAATTATTTACATGCTCTTTACATGTTTCTGTTTCTTTTATTTCTACTTAAAACATGCACTCAGTAATAACCAGGCACACAATTGCATATTTAGTCTGCATTCTGTGGTCACTTTGTAATCTTAATGCTGTGTGTATGTATCTTTCCTATGCAGAACTGCTAACCTCTCCAATGTGACTGCTTTACTGATTTCCATCACCAGGTCAGGTTTGCACACACCTGTACTAGTCATTAAATTACAAGTGTTGGTTTTATTATACACTAAGATCAAAATAAGTCTTTCTTAAAAGAATCTCGGACATACTAATTACTTTATAAAGGGTACAGCAAGAGCCAAAAGACTGGGACCACTAGTGAAAATGCTTCTGTTTTGCATTTTAATACACAGTTTAAATGTAAGTAATAAGTATACAATATAAGTAATGTAATCAGCATCAGTTAAGTAAAAAAATATTTGAGAAAAAAAAAACAAAATCAACTTTTTTTAGTATTAATCTTTGGCATGTTCCCCTTTTTGCTCTAATTTTAGCATGTGTACTCACACTAAGCAATCTGTTGTGATGTGCAATTGACTCCTAAAGTGGGCACGCTTGAAGAGGGGGGCATGACCTCGGTTCACTGGACTCGGGCACAGCACACATATAGTGTGATTGTGAATCAAACCCGAGCACGGAACACAGCGTCAGCTGCCTCAGTAAAAACGTCTTATACGTGCAGCATGAGAAGCCGAAAAGTGCGTTGCATCGTCAGTACATTTTTTTATAAGGCTGCGCGCCCAAAATGAAACCAAAAAATGGCACAAAGTAGGCACAGCCATGAAATCAGCTGTGCTGTGCGAGCCTGTCTGTAAAGTATTGTGATGATGAAAGCGTGCCCAGGCACACTTCATTAAGTCAGTGTGAGCACAGACCAGCAGGGGCAATCGCATCCTGGTCCCCAAACAAAATATGATCCATATAATTCATATAGTACACCAGTGTGGGCTTTGCATCCAAATATTGCTACCTGTTTCTTGTCTAGGTGAGCATAGGGGCAATCGTGCTCTGGCACGATTCAAGGCAACTGTGCTCAGCTTCGAGTAAGACTAGCAGGACTGCATAAGTTTGAGCAAAATCTGACATTCCATGTTACCACAGCATGATTTCATAATATTTCAAAGAACACCTTGTGATGGTACTGAAGACTTGGCTTTCTCATCATCAAGTGCCCCCGTAAATGCTGTGAAGGAAAGTCTATTATATTCATGGTTCCTTGATATTCTTGGTAGTTGTTGGAAAGCTTTGAGTTGTGTTTTGGCTCATTATCCTGCTGGAGTATGAATCCAACCAAGCATTTTTACTAGTGGTCTCAGACATTTGCCCTCCACTGTATGTGATTTACATTTACAGCATTTAGCAGACGCCCTTATCCAGAGCAACTTACAATTGGTACAGTCTTACAATTCAAGCAATTGTGGGTTAAGGGTCTTGCTCAAGGACCCAACAGTGGCAGTCCCTTCAAGAGTCCAGAGTCCAGTATCTTAACCACTAGGCTACCACAGTCCCAATGCTGCCATGGCTGATAAGACATAGACCTAAGGTAGAGTGGTGCAAAGGACACTGACACGGCTCAGAGGCTTTCACTGGAGTGATCAGTTAAAATTCTGCATATGGTAGATGTCAGGAGAATGATAAATGGTCAAATATATAGTACCAAAAGTGCATGTTTTCCGCATATGGTAACAGTTTGGGGAAGACCCTGGATTGTTTTATAGCGGATATAAAAAGTCTACACACCACTGTTAAAATGTCAGGTTTTTGTGGTGTAAATAATATCAGATTTATTTCCACCTTTAATGTGACTTATAATCTTTGCAATTTGATTGAAAAACAAACTGAAATTGCTTAGAGGGGGAAAATAAAAATCTGTGAACACCCTTTCATAAATTGTACACACCTGCCATCAATTAAAGTTACTCTGATTAACCCCATATACAGTTCAGTCAGGATTTTCCTGACATGTACAGTCACAGCTGTGACTTTTCCAATAACTGGGTGTTTGGTGCATCACCAAAAGAACACCATATCCACAATGAAGCATGGTGGTGGCAGCATTATGCTTTGGAGATTGGAGCTGAATCAGGTATTTTGGAGCCAGGTATTTTATCACCCAATAATAGTGGCCACCTTGACTAATGCTTTTGTAAATGAATGGAAGCAAATCTCAGCAGTCATGTTCCAAAATCTAGTAGAAGCCTTGCGTGGAGGATGTTAGATAAGCAAAGACAGCATTGTCTCCTTACTAAAAGACATGTTTGGAAATTAACATGCACAATCAAATACATTTGACCATGGAGTGCGTGTTTAATCCATGCTTTGTAGGTTTACTCATGTCATTGCTTATGTGCCCTTCTTTTTATGTTATAGAAAATCATCTTGCATTCCCATATAAGTCATGAGCTGGTGGGTTTGACCATTGTTGCTGCTGCTGGTGAGGATGAGGATGGTGATGATGATGAGGAAGACTCCATCCAGCACCATAGTGACTGCTAAGCTAGTAGGCAGCCCAAGGCAGTACTAAGGAAAAAGAAGACCTTGTTGCACTGCACCAATTTACTTTTCATTTTCAATATCTGTCCTGGTCCCCAAACAAAATATGATCTATATAATTGATATAGTCCATCAGTGTGGGCTTTGTGTCCAAATATTGCTACCTGTTTCTTGTCTAGGTGTATAGCTATGTTCCCAATACTGTGCCATGCTGAACTCCAAAGAAAGGATTTTGTTTTTCATTCAGCTGGAGCAGGTTCAGTTCTGCCACAAGGACCAGTCAAACCTGACCACGGTGTTTCTCAGGCTATAGCATGGGCATGTTCTTTTGTTTCTTTGTTGATGTTGTTTTACTTTGCCTATAGGTGATCACTACTAATACTGATTTTTTTTGCTGATACTGCTGTTGTGATGTTCACACCTCATGAGAAATGCTACCTTTCCTAAGGATGAAACAGTAAAATGTGTGAGCCTGAGTATAAAGTACAAATATGTAATTCATGCACAGTCCGCCATCCCGCTACAACATTCTGCTAGACCAGAGTTATGATGTTTTTAAGCAGAAACTGCTCTAAGATGGCAGATTTATATTGCTATAGTTCTCATGAAATCCCTAATATCCTTAATTGAAATGATCCACTGTGTTACACACATGTGCCCAAATATATCATGGTCAGTACTGATAGAAAGTCCTTTATTTAAGATCCAGTTATTTTTGTAGAAACAAACTGTTTCTTTCTTAGGCTTTTTATTGGGTAGTGTACCAAGTTTATTAATATAAATGTATGTCTTATTGCTCATTTCTTTATTGTGTTTTCACACTAAATCTAGACGTCCACTAGACCTTGGAGGAAAGTTTTGACATGTGCCTAAAACTTTAGACCTTCTCCATGTTAGTATCACAATTGTAACACAAATTATGAAGATTCCTCTTTCAGATGAAGCAAATGAGATTTATCTGGGTACATTTTTCAAAAAAAGATTTAAAGAGTTAAAGATTGATGGTTTAAAAACACAAAGCCAGTCTCATAGGTACATTGAACAGGAATTTCTCTGATTATATCACTTTAATGGCACTCAGGTGGCCCAACTGTGTAATACGCTAGCCCAACATCACAGGGACCTGGGTTCAAGTCCAGGTGGTCCCGGTGTATCATGCCAGCAGAATTTCCTGTGTTAGAGGGAGGATCCAAGAGTGCTTCAACAATAGACCTACCTAGTCCTGTGATTGACTGGAGTCCCATCCAGGACACACTTAGCCTGCACCCTGTGTTCTTCAGGAATAGGCACTAGAGCACCTGTGACCAGTCTTTGAACCTCAGTAATGGCAAAATAACTACTTTGAACCTCTGAAATGCCAAAATGTCACTGTGCCCTTATGTACTGTAAGTCTAGATGAATATATCAGTGAGAATCTATAGTACAAAAAACAGTACAGTGTATGAGGTTTGGAATGGCCTTACCATAAGCAATGCACCGATTAAGGAGGTAATGCTGTAGCTGCAGGTATGAATGTTAATATTCTATTAGTGTACATATGTTTATGTGTGAGAGATTAATATATTAGTTTAACACTGTTTTAATCATGGCCACTACTGTCTGGAAACGTAATCATTTTGTTCTTATACTGAAAGCGCAGAAATATGGTACAGTTTTGAATTGTGTACCCTGTTCTATTGTGCAAGTCATTTTTGTGTGGTTAAAACGGAGGATGCAGGATATTTTGCACTTCGTACAATGAGAAAATCTAATATTTTAAGGGAAATAATCAGATTGCCTCTGCTTTGCACGTCCGTATGCCTCTGTGCTCAGTTGTAGTCCTGTATAGATGTAGTCCATCATATTGTAGTTAGCACAACATCTGTGCTGTTCAATACAGGGTATGGATCAAGCATTGCTCCTCTTAAACGTCTTTATGTGACCTGCTCATGCTTTTGTGGGTTCATCCTTGTAAATACAGCTATTTTGTACATAGGCTGACTGGCCAGAAAAGGTTCAAATAAAGAAACTCTGGTGGAATGTGTCTTTGAGGTTTCAGTGTGTCATTTATATATATATATATATATATATATATATATATATATATATGACAAAATATATTTTAAAAAATCCAGGAAATCACATTGTAGGATTTTTTCAGAATTTAATTGTAAATCATGGTGTAAAATAAGTATTTGGTCACCCACAAACAAGCAAGATTTCTGGTTCTCACAGAGCTGTAACTTCTTCTCTAAGAAGCTCTTCTGTCCTCCACTCGTTACCTGTATTAATGGCACCTGTTTGACCTCGTTATCTGTATTAAAGACACCTGTTCACAGCCTCAAACAGTCAGACTCCAAACTCAACCATGGTCCAGACCAAAGAGCTGTTGAAGGACACCAGGAAGAAAATTGTAGACCTGCAGCAGGCTGGGAAGAGTGAATCTACAATAGGTAAGCAGGTTGGTGTGAATAAATCAACTGTGGGAGCAACTGTAAGAAAATGGAAGACATACAAGACCATTGATGATCTCCCTCAATCTGGGGCCCCACGCAAGATCTCATCCCGTGGGTCAAAATGATCATGAGAACGGTGAGCAAAAAATCCCAGAACTACGCGGAGGGACCTGATGAATGACCTCCAGAGAGCTGGGACCAAAGTAACAAAGGCTACCATCAGTAACACAATACACCAAGAGGGACTCAGACCCTTCAGTACCAGGCATGTCCCCCTGCTTAAACCAGTACATGTCCAAACCCATATGAAGTTTGCCAGAGAGCATATGGATGATCCAGAAGAGGATTGGGAGAATATCATGTAGTATAATATCAAAATGTTTTGATAATATCAGAATGTGATAAACTCAAGTTTAAAACCACTTTGATGGACATTATGTAAATGAAATGGATCACATGTAAGAAACATGCTGCATTATGAATATACAATACTGAATATAAAACGCTTCGACTGAAGTACACAGAAAGAACATCTGTCAGTTACAGTAACATTACAAAATGTCTTCTTAAGAAAAGGAAGTGTGGCTTCAAAAATAACAAGGCTTCAAATTACTAAAATTTCATCAGTAATATTGAAATCAAATCCACATTTGGTAGAACCTCAATTATCCTCACCACTATATCAGTTAACTTAATTACAATGATGTAATTGCAAATAAACTTAGGGACTTTGTATAAGGTTTCCATGCCTTGGATCACATGGATCATGGTCTCCCTGCTCTTATTTATGCCATACCCTTAAACCACCAGGCTACAAACCCGTCATTATTAAAGGCTCAGCATTAAAAATACTTCAGTTTAAATGGCTGACTCCTATTAAACGTGCTATCTGATAGACCACTAGAGGGCGACAGAGTGCGTATGTACACTACAGTGCACTAAGTATCTACCCTGATAGCAACTGAGTGAGAACAGCTCTAGGCCACACTTGCCATTTTCATTGGCCCACAATATGCTGTTTAATTATTGCAATGACTTCAGCTGCTTCTGTCTGCCAATACACAGCCAGAACAGCACATGTTGCAAATCCTGAATGCCATGATGAACCATTATTTTGTTTGGCAACAGCTGGCCCAAACGTAGCCCACAGTACATTTAAATGTTGCCTCAACTGTCCCGTAAATGGCTAAACTGTCTGCTATCAGAGCTTAACACTAAACTAAACTTCAATTACCTATGTAAATTAATCATTAAAAAGTAGCTTCATAGGGTGAATGATGGTAAATAGCTTATTTTTGGATGATGTGTGATGTTCAAATTTGGATAACACTTTAGCAGACAGGAAGACAGAAGCCTTTTATTTATTATGTGCCCCTGGTTCGATCCCGACTTCGTAATCTGCTTGTGTCTGCATGCATTTACAGTGGGGCAAAAAAGTATTAAGTCAGCCACTGATTGTGCAAGTTTTCCTACTTAGAAAGATGTGAGAGGTCTGTAATTTTCATCATAGGTACACTTCAACTATGAGAGACAAAATGAGGAAAAATCACATTGTTTTGATTTTTAAAGAATTTAATTCTAAATCATGTTGGAAAATAAGTATTTGGTCACCCACAAACAAGCAAGATTTCTGGCTCCAACAGACCTGTATCTTCTTCTTTAAGAAGCGCTTCTGTCCTCCACTCGTTACCTGTATTAATGGCACCTGTTTGACCTCGTTATCTGTATAAAAGACACCTGTCCACAGCCTCAAACAGTTAGACTCCAAACTCAACCATGGCCAAGACCAAAGAGCTGTCGAAGGACACCAGGAAGAAAACTGTAGATCTGCAGCAGGCTGGGAAGAGTGAATCTACAATAGGTAAGCAGGTTGGTGTGAATAAATCAACTGTGGGAGCAATTGTAAGAAAATAGAAGACATACAAGACCATTGATAATCTCCCTCGATCTCGAACACTATACCTAACCTACTGTGAAGCATGCATGAGGGGTGGAAACATCATGCTTTGGGGCTGTTTTTTGTCTGCAAGGGGACAGGACGACTGATAATCCGTGTTTTAGGGAAGAATGAACGGGGCCATGTATCGTGAGGTTTTAAGCCAAAACCTCCTTCCATCAGTGAGAGCATTGAAGATGGAACGTGGCTGGTCTTCCAGCATGACAATGATCCCAAACACACCACTCGGGCAACGAAGGACTGGCTCCGTAAAAAGCAGTTCAAGGTCCTGCAGTGGCCTAGCCAGTCTCCAGACCTCAACCCCATAGAAAATTTGTGGAGGGAGTTGAAAGTCCGTGTTGCCCAGCGACAGCCCCAAAACATCACTGCTCTAGAGGAGATCTGCATTGAGAAATGGGCCAAAATACCAGCTACAGTGTGTGCAAACCTGGTGAAGACTTACAGGACACGTTTGACCTCTGTCATTGCCAACAAATGTTATGTTACAAAGTATCAAAGTACAAAGTGAGTTCACCTTTTGTTATTAACCAAATACTTATTTTCCACCACAATTAAATTATTTAAAAATCTTTTTTTTCTCATTTTGTCTCTCATAGCTGAAGTGTACCTATGATGAAAATTACAGACCTCTCTCTCTTTTTGACTAGGAGAACTTGCACAGTCAGTGGCTGACTAAATACTTTTTTGCCCCACTGTACTCCAGGTGCTCTAGTGGTGGCTTAATTGGTAGGTCTAGAAGGTCCAGGGTTCAAATCCTACCTCTGCCAAGCTGCTATTGTTGGGTCCTTGAGTAAGGTTCTTAATCTCTTGGATTGTATCAATCCTAAGTTGCTCTGGATACGAGCATCTAATAAATGCCTGAATGTAAAGTCCCTGCAGTGCTGAGAATGATCCACCACCCAAATAGTTTCTGATCTGTTGTGGTTCTCTGGAGGTCTTAACCGTTAATGTAATTAACCATCTACTGTAATTGTAGAACTACTTCTGCACCAGTATGGTAAATGGAACTGATTAAATGGACAATGAGTGTAGAACCAAGTAGGCGCACCTAATAAAGTGATCGTTGGGTGTATACAACAATGCATTTGTGCTAGTCTAGTTAGTTTGGTATTGCATTTTGGTTTAGGTTTAGTTCCAAATTGAGGACTTATGTTATTTTCCATCTGACCTTTAGAGAAAAATAAATAAATAATATTGGCTTAATGTGACACTAGTGAAATTATTCATTCATAAGCACAGTGAGTGTAGATGTACATTCACAGATGTTGAAACATGCATCAACTCGGCTGGCTTTCATTGAACTGCAGGTTTCTATTAAACAAAAGGTGTATTAGATTAAATTATCCCTTGACCTTCAGGGCTGTGTGCTGATTAATGTCATGACAAAACTGAGGGGTAGTGGGAGTTTAGATCAGACTGATTTGTTGTCAGGCACAGCTTCTCTTCGGCAGCAGAGACTGCCTTCCAAGCTTCCTGTCTGCACCACAGCGCCCAGTGCAAAGCTAATAGCCAGACTTGTCAACGCTGCACTCGTGTTGAGAGCTGATGACAGTTTTTACAGGGTTCCTCAGAGTATGCATGCATCTTCAAAGAAATAACCAAATGGACTTTGAAGTGTAAATGTCTGAGTCAGCCAGAGTATAACCTATTCAACATGGTGCAATTTATAAAGAAAGCAAAGTGCGATTTGGGGTTGCCTTTTTCATTTGAATACTTTATTATTGTTATTATCAATAACAGCATATTATATAGCCCTGTGCATCCTAATTCTGAAGTGTTGGGATAATCAAGATCTCGAGTTGAGTGGAGGTGAAGTGGAGATTTCGGGTCAAGCAAATGCAAAAGTATATAGTGCTAAAATATGAAGTTAATCAGATATTACTTATCCTTTGTCACTCTAGCAAAACTTCATTGTTTTGTAGTGCTTATACCTTTGCCAAGTAACCTTTGTGACAGCCAGCTTTATAATTCTATTATAAAACAGAAGTTTATTCAAGTGTGCTATTAGTATGAATCTTTTAAATAAAAAATAAGTGAGTATAAGTTCAGTTTACTTCTTATGTAAGCTTACTAAGAGATGTCATTTCAAGTATAAACAGCTAAAGAGAAATCTAGTAGTATTCTTTAAAGTGCAAAAATAATATAGAAGTATTCACTGCAGTACGGTGTAAAAGGCATTCTATATTTTCAACTTATATTCTGCTTTTTCTTAATTTAAGTTTAAGAATTCACTGCCCTTTGTACAGACTGTAGTTCATCTGTTTCTCTATATACTTTTTTAGTCCCCTATACTCTGTTCTCCAATGGTCAGGACCACCACAGATCAGGTACTATTTGGGTGGTGGATCATTCTCAGCACTGCAGTGATACTGTCATGGTGGTGGTTGCACAAAAATACAAGTAGATCAGACACTGCAGTGCTGCTGGAGTTTTAAACTACCTCAGTGTCACTGCTGGACTGAAAATATTCCATCAGCAAAAAAGTCCAGCCACTGGCATCCTGTAGGGAACGTCCTGTGAGCACTAATGAAGGATTAGAGGATGACTAACACAAACTGTACAACAACAGATGAGCTGCTGTCTCTGACTTTACATCTACAAGGTGGCGCAATAACGTGAATGTCTCAAAATGGACAGTGAGTGTACAGTGTTTTAAAACTCCACTGCTGTGTCTGATTCAATCATACCAGCTCAACAAGTGACATGCTTGAAGTTCTGGCGCTGGATTTTTTTGAGAGGCTAACCTTGCTAATGGACTACTCTGGCAATGTGGCACTTGCCTGCTGTCTGTATTGTTTTTCAGTCTGCGTATAGTAAAGTTTGTCCAGAAACTATTTTCACATTACACCCTTCTACCAGACTCTAACAAGATAGAATGTGCAAACCAAATATTCCTTTTTAATTGGCCTTATCTACTTGCAGGCATTTTCGATTAATTCAAACCTCTCCACAAACTGATCACGTTAAATCGTGTTCCGGGGAACAAATGTATCCCAATACACAATGCAATGAGGTCAATCTAAAACGTGTGTAAATAATGCCCAGGATAGAAAGCAAACCCATTTCCCATGCTGATAATGGAATTATGAAGGTATTGCCTATCTTTATAGTGATGGTGCTGCCCTGATATCAATCAGATGGTTATTCCTAGGAAGCCTATAAACACTCTCTATGACTGTATGTCAAATTAGCATTGGCTACATTCAATTTTCTCAAAAAATAATGGTACAGGGTAATATAAATACAATATAGTTTTCAAAATTATTCACATATAAAACATAAAAGTTGTGATTCAATAAGCTTTCACTCCCATTGATGTAAAAACAAATGTAGTTCTAGTGTAACTAATTGCCATAAAGAGGTAGGAATACTTAAATAAAGAGATGTCTGCTTTTGTTTAATTAACCTTTGTGCCTCAGTAAATAATATATATTTTTCATATTCAGATTGTAAAGAATTATATGAGTCAGTCAAAGGATAAACAAGATAGTTAAGTGCATTTTAAGTGCATAATTCCAAGTTGCAACTGTACCAAATGTGGAAAAGTTCCCAGTTACAGTAGGAAAGGCCATTATATTATTATTTTCCAATCATCCTTACTTTATATACACCAAAATGCAGGCACTGTATTTCCAAAATGGCAAAGCATGTGGCTGTTCGCAGTTATAAAATAAGACAAGTCTGGAAATAATGGAGTGGGCTAATTCTGATAGGAGCTGGAGTATTTACCTTGTCAGCACGTACACCACAATCAATGTGCTGAGCCACAGGAAACATGTTGAACAGTAGGCCGAATTGGACAGTGCTTTCAAACTGGTACCATTTGTCTCCAGTTCAGACAAAACCCATGAGAAAGCAGGTGGAGAACGTCCAAAAAATGATGAAGCTACACAAAAATAGTACACTATGTTTAATTGGCATAACTGTTAAAAAGCAAGACCAAACATACAAAATCCTAGACAACTAAAGGTCAAATGTGTAGGATATGTAGTCAGGAATTTCATATTAGCAACACAACATCTTGATATGGGCCATGCTAGATATCTGGCCTTGTGACAAGGGCTTAAGCTATAAAAGATTTCTCTGTGCATTAATAGTTGACAATAAGAAATTAATGAGCTTCTGACTCATATGGCAAATGTCTCTGAATAACAAGCAAAGAGCCCACCCAGGCTCATAAGACAAAAGTGTTGCTTCTCGGATCCCTACTCATACTGTGGTACAAAAGCCAAGAGATTAGGCACACCCATCCTGTCTAAAACATTAAATCAGTAAGGACTTGCCACTGTTGAATATTCGGTCACCACCTTGCTTACAAAAGACACTTTTATAACATCTGGCTGGGACTTTGCGACAGCGCAGAAGGCAGTTAGCAACTCGGCTCCATTTTTCCCTTGGATATGTGTTCACATGGCGTGTCTAGACTCTGTCCACAATGACCATGTCAGACAGGAAAAGCCAACCGATGACAGAAGGGAGTGCATATGATGCATTCTGAGACAATGTTTTTAGCACTAAGGGCAGTGCAACCCCATAGCTCAGGATTGTCTATGTGGATGTAATATTCTCTAGTTTCACAAAAAATATGTTTAGGAACTGCTGTGGAATATAAAACATGCATTCTTCATCATCACCATCATCATGTGTTTCAATGGGCAATTCCTGACCCTAAGAGGAAAATATATTGTCTTTTTGAGTTTTTTGTTACTTATGTTACTGGGAAAAGACAGTGAAGCTCAGGGGTTGCTGTCAGAAACCACATAGCTTTTCCTCATCAAGCCACCTGAAGGTGTTCTGAAAGACCCTAAAGGCGCAGCAAATCCCTGCTTCACTATCAGCATTGAAACAATAGGTGATGTTGATAGGTCAATAGGTCAATAGGTGTTTTTACCAGAGAAAAAGGATCTAGATGGCCCAAAGCCTCAAGCAGAGACGATCACCTCTTGAAATTTTCACTTCTCAAAAAGAGGGAAAAAGCCTTCAAATCTGTCAGGAGAATTCAGGACTTCAGAAAACAAGACTCTTTGGACAAGAATAACAATAACAAGGTTGTTAAATGCAGGCATCTAATGTCTAGAAAACATGTTAAATAGCCATGCTGTCTAGGGAAAAACGTCAAGGACACAATGCAGTTTCTTTCACAATATGGAAAATTTGATTCAGAGAGGTTCGGCAGAATTGTGTGGACTGATGAATCACAATTTGAGTTGCATGGTGATGCTCCATAGAGATGTGTTTGAAGATCTGGTGAGAAATACAACAGTAAATGCATCTCTACTACATTAAGCACAGAGGTAAAGGTGTCATGGTGTGGGGAGCCTTTCCAGCTGCTGGTACTGGTGAGCTGCTTCACTTTGAAAAGTCAGTTCCTACTTTGGAGTACAGGAAAATATTGCAGAAAGGCTTGCATCCCACAACTGAAAAGCTGTTTTCTGAAGAGGAGCGATCATGTGTTATTTTTCATCAAGACAAAGCTCCTGCCCGCAGTGCAATTCATCTCCTCCTTATAGTGTTCCTGTAATGCCACACCCCAATAAATAGGCATCTATGCATTAAACATGACTGACAAGATTTTGATTGATGGTTTCTGTCTCACATTCTGGTTACTTAAATTTTGTTTTGATTTTTGAAGGGTATTTTTCTCTGAATCTTGTGTATCTTATTGTAAGGCTCCCAAATTGTAAGAACTGTACCAAATACAAAAGGAAAGTTTCTGACTATGACTCACTGACACCAGCCCCCTCTTTAGTATACTTATGACAATATATTGACGCATTGAAATCCTTGTCAGCTGTTTTACTCGTCAGAATGTAAACATTGCCTAATAGCATTTCGTTTCTCATAATGAGTCTTCGAAAAGTGCTTGCAGGTTAGCAAGTGCAAAACTGCAGACAGTAATACATAGTGTGCGAAAGTGTAAAAGGGTGATTGAAAGCGTTTCAAGGAAATGTCTGTGGCCACTCTTCAAAAACAGCAACTAGTGAAATGTTAAATCATGAGAAACTGGAGCATCGTGCCGAGTCATTACAGTGAGGGAAAACAAGAGCGTGCAGCTGCAAAGAGAGATCGAGGGAGAGGGACAAAAAGAAATAACAGGAGAGAGAGAGTGGAGCCAGGCAGTAGGGGGATTTCAACCGCAAATTACCTCCACAGCTATGATCTTGGTCCTACAACCTCTTGTACTTTGGACGGACTCGCATAGACCCTACGTATCCTACCAGATTGGTGCATGGCCCATCTGACAGTATGGTACTTTTGGAGGTTGCATTCTGGTACCAATTCCGTGAAAAAGCAGAATTATAAAAACTCATATGCTTATCTTATGCAGCTGTACTTATTTTGGGTAAGCCTCAAACACATTCAGGATAACAAGATGTTACACTAACCCTTTGCTGTAAGTAGTATGTATCGCCTCAGGGGTACTGAATGTATTGCCTGGCTTGACAGGGGTAATATTCTCTACTGTATTCACATCCAGGAATGGAAAGCACAGGATTGGGTTATGGGATCTCGGATGAGCGAGGTTTTATAAAACCCTATTTTCTTGACATGCTGATGCTGGCTGAACATTTTGTCCATTTGGTAACGATGTGTAAAAAGCACACTAACGTCAACAAAGACCTTGTAATGCTTTTACTAGGCCTTGTAACACCTTTACTAGTTTACTACGCCACTGCATGACCTAGTATGAGCGTTACAAGGCCCTTGTTGACGTCAGTGTGTCTTTAGACATCATGACCAAATGAACATAATGTCCTGTCAGTATCAGCACATCAGAGACACTGTACATGTGAATACGACATATGCACTTGCAAGATGTGTACAAATCCCGACATAAAACTTAAAAGGCAGCACTGTTGCTCCCTAAACATGACATATATTACTTACGAAGAAACATATGTTCACCTCCTTTCAACATATAAATGAAGGAATGGTGATCTGATTATTTATTCGCCTTCAGGAATACAGCCTGGGAATTACCTGAATCAACTGGTTGAGAATGACACATTGTTCCATAAAACCTAAGTGGAATTGGCTGGGTGAGTGATATCAAGGCTTTGGTATACCTACAGAGATCCCTGGCCACCTTTCAAACTGTAATCACCATTCATAAAATGAGTTCTGATGGTGTATTTATTTATGGACATATAAAGCACTGAACGTTTTACAGCCACACTGCTGGGTTTCTAAGAGACAGGTAAATTGACGAGTAAAACAGACAGACACAAAGCATTTCTTTGCATGGTGGGACCCCAACATCTGCTTGTTAAACACAGCGAGGTTGACAAGCCTCTAGAGCTTGTGTTTCAGACTAGGTTATGTTTTCCAGTATGAGTGCAATGACCACAGGAAAGAGCAGAGAGAATTGGCTGGAGAAAGAACAGCACACAGACTGACGTCCTGTGGGTTCCATCACTCTTGAAATTCTGCTCTTAACCTAGTTGTCATAAAATTGTCATGGCCAGGAAAAAAATATCTTGGCCAAGAACATGTGCATTAATTTCTTATATTGTTAATGCTCCCAAATAGATCTGTTTGGACATTTACGTGCAGCTCTAAACTAACGATCCTGTTAGAGTGTACCCATGGCAACAGTTATAAATAAAAGTTTAGTCTGGTATAATGGTGTTCAAATAGTTTTGTTTATGTTAAGACCTTTATGTGAACATTCTTCCTTAAAGTTCAGTTATGCAGTGTTTACATTACTTAATCCGGAAGGAAGTTTGGTTAGCAGTTTATTTTAGACAAACTTACAGTCCCTTTCATTGATGGTTTTTCACAGCAAATTTAACATGACTAGGGAACATGACTTTTCCCTTGTTTACACTATGACTGTCATTGTACTTTGGCCAGATAGCTGGCTCTATTGGTACCTACTAGCTATTTTACCCTTCGTCCAAAGGGAGCTAATATAGCTGAGTATTTTGATGCTCAGGTGTCTAGCCACGGCATTCTTACAGATTACATGAATCTCCAGCATATATATTATATATGTATACACACACACACACACACACAGACCAGCCACTTCATTATGTATACCTGTTCAACTGCTTGTTAATGCAAATATCTAATCAGCCAATCACATGGCAGCAACTCTGTGCATTTAGGTATGTAGACGTAGTCAAGGCAAAATGCTGAAGTTCAAACTGAGCATCAGAATGAGGAATGACTTAATTTATTCTGAATGTGGCATGGTTGTTGATGCTAGACACTCTGCTGCTGGCCACATCCATTGAGCAGCAGATTCAAAATGCCTTGTTGATGCCAGAGGTCAGAAGACAATGGCAATGCTGGTTTGAGCTGATAGAAAGGCAACAGTAACTCAAATAATCACTCGTTACAACCAAAGTATGCATCTCTGAATGCACAACACATCAAACTTTAAAGTAGATGGACTACAGCAGCAGAAGACCACACCGGGAGCCCCTCAGCTAAGAACAGGCAACTGAGGCTCCAATTCACACTGGCAATAGAAGATTAGTCTTGATTTCTGCTGGGACATTTGGATGGTAGTATCAGAAATTGGCTTAAACAGCATGAAAGCATGGATTCATCCTGCCTTGTATCAATGGTTCAAACTGGTGGTGTTGTAATGGTATGGGGGATATATTCTTGGCACGCTATGAGCCCCTTAATACCAATTGGGAATTGTTTAAATGCCACAGTATTGTTGCTGACCATGTCCAGCACTTTATGACCACAGTGTACCCATCTTCTACGTGCCATGTCACAAAGCTCAAATCATCTCAAACTGTTTTTGAACATGACAGTGTACATAAAATGGCCTCCACAGTCAACAGATCTCAATCGAATAGAACACCTTTTGGGATGTGTTGGAACGGGAGATTCACATCATGGATGTGCACAAATCTGCAGTAAGTGGAACCAAAATCCCTGTTGAATCTATGCCATGAGAAATTAAGGCAGAGGGTCCAACCTGGTACTAGCAAGGTGTAAATTGACCATTAAATAAGTAAAATACCTCAACAAAGAGTCCCAATGAAAGAAAAGACATTAGAAGAAACACTACTCCACTTCACATCTTGCCTCACAGGAATCTGAACATCCATTATATCTTTGTAAGAGAGGAAAGTCCAGCTGTTATTGACAGCTAGCCGCCAACCCACAGAAGCCATATTGGAAAAGAACACCCCTTAAAGAAACCACTCGCACATCATAAATATCCTCATAACATGCAATGAATTTGTCAACCATTTGACTTAGAAAACATGCTGACTTTACCCAGTCCTCTAATAAGCCATAGTTAATCATGTAAACATAACTTACAATCGTGCTGAACACTGTCAGACATGGGGATTTTATTTAGGGGTAATTTATTTGTGAATTATCTGTCCAGTCTAAAACCTGACAAAAGCAGAACTGTACAAATAGCATTTAGATGGCTTCCTCTACCACACAACGTTTTCCTTTGAGCTTCGTGTCTACTAGAGGCATTAACAGAGGTAAATCTTTAAAGCATACATGCGGAAAGAAACCCAGCTGTGTGATAGTTTTACCATTCCCCTTTGCTCATAATTTAATTTTGACACATGGAATAAGCAAACTGACGACTTCAGTGCAAAAACCACATTCAGGAGTCAAATGACCCTGTGTCCTGAAAGTGAGGAAGTGCTGTTAACACTGCAAATTATCACTGCTATGGAAGTCAGTCTCTGAATGTGTGATTCAAATGGATTTATAGCTCGAAGTCAGCCCCAAGAATTGCAAAAGTTTTAAAACTACTTGAGTTGAAGTGCTGGAATACAGCCTCACCACCTCAGAAAATATAATAGTGTCTTACCACAGATGTGATTTGAAGTCACAATGGCTTTATTCACCAAAGTTTTGCTTCCTCCTGTAAATAACATACTGATCTACATTTCCTCTCGTTATTCAATAATGCAGCTTTTGTCCATTCTGTGTATGAACCCAAGGCCCTGCAGACAGATTTATGTGGCTTTAACCACATACAAATGCCTATTTCTCCAGATATAGCAATGCTACTTCAGGGAAGGAATGCAAATGTACCACGTACGGTTCAAAGCCTGAATTGTATCTCAATAAAATGTTACCAAATTTTAATAGAATGGTTTCCTGCCACAAAGCCATTTAATATCAACTCCAACTCACTTTATCTGCAGCAATCACATGCTTGTGCTCATATGTTTTCATGTCTCTGATAATTGTTGATTGGGTTAATATGGTTATCATTATCAGAGATGACACAAAGATAGTCTTGTGGGCATGACTAGGCTGAAAACTTGTTTACCATCATCCTACCAGCAGAACAGCTCAAGTCTTTGTTTCCCTCAACAATATCATATGCTCTCAACTGTTTCTGCAATCAACTGGAACAAATTAAGTTAATCAATTGTAGGAGCTGTATCACAAAACAGAATCTTAAGTAATAGATCCTTGATGCTAACTCATGGTCATAGGAGATAGATAGATCTGTTCATGATAGAAAGTTCAATGTTTCAAAGAGAGATTCACAGGTAACCCATGTGAATATAGAAGTCACCATGAACCAATGGCTCTGAACTCACAACAGAAATGACAAGACCTTATACATAACAAGAGGTACGGTGGTGCTTGAAAGTTTGTGAACCCTTTAGAAATTTTCTATTTTTCTGCATAAATATGGCCTAAAACATCATCAGATTTTCACACAAGTCCTAAAAGTAGATAAAGAGAACCCAGTTAAACAAATGAGACAAAAATATTATACTTGGTCATTTATTTATTGAGGGAAATGAACCAATATTACATATTAGTGAGTAGCAAAAGTATGTGAACCTCTAGGATTAGCAGTTAATTTGAAGGTGAGTCAGGTGTTTTCAATCAAGGGGATGACAATCAGGTGTGAGTGGGCATCCTGTTTTATTTAAAAAACAGGGATCTATCAAAGTCTGCTCTTCACAACACATGTTAGTGAAAGTGTATCATGATTTGTGAGGACCTCCCAAAAAGAGTTGTTGATGCTCATCAGGCTGGAAAAGGTTACAACCCTCTCTAAAGAGTTTGGACTCCACCAATCCACAGTCAGACAGATTGTGTACAAATGGAGGAAAGTCTAGATCATTGTTACTCTCCCCAGGAGTGGTCGACCAACAAAGTCCTGACCTTAATCCAATCGAAATGTTGTGGAAGGACCTGAAGCGAGCAGTTAATGTGAGGAAACCCACCAACATCCCAGAGTTGAAGCTGTTCTGTACGGGGGAATGGGCTAAAATTCCTCCAAGCAGGTCTGCAGGACTGATCAAGAGTTACAGGAAAAATTCAGTTGCAGTTATTGCTGCACAGGGGGGGTCACACCAGATTCTGAAAGCAAAGGTTCACATACTTTTGCCACTCACTAATATGTAATATTGGATCATTTTCCTCAAGAAATAAATGACCAAGAATAATATTTTTGTCTCATTTGTTTGACTGTGTTCTCTTTATCTACTTTTAGGACTTGTGATATTTATGCAGAAATATAGAACATTTTAAAGGGTTCACAAACTTTCAAGCACCACAAGTAAATGAGTCTTCACCTAGTATTGGGGTGTTGTTGCCCTCTGGCAATCTGGAGGGGTTATTACTTCCTGAAAAGGCCAAAGCTTGCTTGTTAGTTTATTTGATTTATTTAATGTCACTGTCAGCATCAGTGGCCATTTCAGCAACACAAGCATCAAGACTAGTCATATATACCCAGAGAATACCCAGAGTAAACCCACACGGACACAGGGAGGACATGCAGACTCCACACAGGAAGGACCCAGGCTGCTCCACCCTGGCATTGAACCCTGTGAGGCAGCGGTGCTTTCCACCAAGCCACCATGCCACCTGAAAAGGCCAAAGACATCTAATCCAAAGACATCCACATTTGTTACAATTAGGTCATGCAAGAAAGGAATGTATCTAATGGGTACAATAACAATCTAAGAAACCTTTGTGACTGTGTTTATTAGATATGTAAGGACTATGATAAAACAATTTCTGACTCACGATTACTGTATCTCATGAGGGTTACTGTCGGACAGTCATAAACATGACAGCAGATATCTAAGGTTTTAAGAGTATGTACTCTGTAATTTTACACAGCTTGTCTGTCCTTTAATGTTGTATATTAACTGATTGCTCAAGACTGTGCTACTCAGTGTTTACTTCCTTCTGTGGTCTTTGATCGGTCTGCCCTAAATTTCAGTGTCTCACACACTACAGTTATGTATTCTGACTATTTCATAAATAGGTAATTACAAGAACTTCCAGGAAAAAACATGACAACATACTTCTTTTAGATGACTCCATTACTCCATTTTATGATGCCTGTTCTGGGCAGCATTCTGATATAGACAATATAAGAGGCTTTTTGGGTTCAGTGAACATGAAAAACCTCAGCCTATGTGGGTTATGAAATAGCTGAGGGCTTTATGGTTCTGAGCACCGACTGACATGGCAACTATATTTTATGAGAAACTATTTCAAAATAAGAACACTAGGTTCACGCTGCAAGCAGAGCACTTTTGTAAATGTTTGGAATTTTGTATTATAAAAGGGAAGGATCATATGACTACATTCATGACATTATGAGCTTTATGATATCTACCGTCACATTATATACATCCTTTTTGTGACTGTTTTAGGATTCGGAGAACATCTACCAATATACATTAGTGTGCAAAAGTCTTGGGGCACCATTAGATTTGTTGTTTTAGCAATGGTATCATGAGTATATATATCATATTGTTGACAATTGAACCAATAAATTTCAATTGATCCCTCACTCCATAATACTCTTTACTACTGATCTTCAGTCCAGTCTTTGTGAGCTTTAAGATATCTTAGGCTTTTCACCCTGTTCCCCTTTTGAAAAAGTTTCTTGGATGCTACCTTTCCAAAAACACCATTTCTGATCAAGCTTCTTTGGACTGTAGAAGTGTAATAAATGTACCGAGAAATAATTATATATGGTCATTATACAATTGCTACAACAATGGAATATCTAATCTAATGGTGTCCTAAGAGTGCTGTAGTTTATTGCTATTTCCCAGTAGCTTACCACACAGCCTTAGGTACACTTGTAAACATATAACACCAAGTAACCTCTTTTACACCTCTATCACTGAAACAGGAAACACTTTACACTGACTTGGCTTTGCTTTATCTTTATCGATTTATTGACAGCTAAAAGGTATGAGTATCTTCTTCTGGATTTGAACCTGTTATTCAGTGGTGCATACAGTCTGGTAGATAAAAAACAACTTATCCTATGTATTCTGCTTGAAGATGGGCACTGAAATGTATTAGATAGCACAATTCACTGCATACTTGTTAAAGGAGGTTAAATAGTTCCCACTGAATAACACTTTTTACTTGTTACTTGACTGAAGTTATGAATTGAGACTCAACTTGGACCTAAGCATATGAGATGGAGATTTGACATATTTGCATACTATAAATAAACAACATATACACCTGCATATTGTCTACATAAAATTATGTCACTAAAACTATGATAAGTTACCAGTACAAAAAATGTCACATTTACATTTACAGCATTTAGCAGACGCCCTTATCCAGAGCGACTTACAATTGGTACAATCTTATAATCCAAGCAATTGTGGGTTAAGGGTCTTGCTCAAGGACCCAACAGTGGCAGCTTGGCAGAGGTGGGACTTGAATCTGGACCTTCTGATCCATAGTCCAGTACATTACCCGCTAGGCTACCACAGTCCACTAACATTCATCATTGTTAGTAGGATGCACCCCTGGTTGAGCTGTTGATAAACAGAAGTGTAAGCAGAATAAGAGATTGTGTTGTGTAAAATGGGTTAGAGGAAGAACGTCAAGATGGCAGAATTGTATTATTGCATTTGGCACAGAAGAAGGATAGCATCAAAGGAATTTGACCCAGGGACTAAAGGGACAAGTATCCATACCTCAATCCAAGTATAATAATAATGCTTGGGATTATTTAGAATAGCAGATGAAAAGCCAAAATCAGAACTCAGAATTGAGCTAATACTGGGGTATGTATTTATATACTTTTTTGCCTCATTTTTGTTCGCTCTTATTCTGGTTAAGGTTTGAGGGGCAAGGGCTGGGTGGAGCCTATGTAACACCATAGAGCTGAGTAGGTGTCATTGTTGCGGTGTAGGGGAATGATCCTTCTCATCTGGCCTCCACTTTTTTATACTTGACGTGCTTAAGACCTTTTTGTCTTTGTTTTTTTCCTCACTATTTTGTCCTCCATTATTATTACTTCTCTTACTTGTCTCTCCTTGTCTCTTTCATTCATCATTCTGTTTTCCCCTTATTCACATGGGTCCCGCTTAAAATGCAGTTAATTAAGTCCTAAACTGCATTCTGAGAGGGTTTTACGGGATTTAGAAAACACTTTTCTTAGAATAAGATGTGTCTAATTAATCGGGATCACACACCAGAACGCACATTGGTGCTTCTATTCTATTAAGCAGACTTAAAATGAACTTTGCTATGTGCAGAAGAAACTAGACAGAAGGTTTAAATGCGTCCACAAATGTTTTTTTATGTTAAACAAGTTTGCTACAGCTCTCATCTCATGAGAATACGCCATCATTTTTCATCCCAGTTTCTATTAAATACATCTGTAGAATGTGGGCGACTGTCACAAACAATAATTTGAACATGCTTTTTTTGTACAGTTAAAAAACCTGTTTATAATAAACACACTTCAAAATTTAAGCACATACTCAGTTCTGTCAGTTTTCTTAAGTTGTTCTTAAAACACTGGAGCAACATAGAAAGAAGTCAGCAAGGGACCATGGCAGGTTCTAGACCAGTGGGCCAGGCTGGGGCCTGTGGCTATGTTAGAGGGGCCAATTATTTTCTAACTACATGTGCATTACAGGCTTAAAGAGGATTAATGAATTAACCCAGTCCTCATTTATGGGGGTTATGTTGGGAAAATTGTTGTCACAGGGGCACTAGCAAGTGCCGTCCCCCCCAGAACCACCACTAGTAAGGGAATTAAAGATTTAGTGGTATCCATGCCCAGATCCCACTGGCTCCTTATTAACCAAAAGATATGTAACCCTGGTATGTAAAAGCACATGCTGGCTTGATATTATCAACAAACAAGCTTATTTAAAAAGCATCTATGAAAGATTTTGTCTTTCAAATAAGCAAAACAACATGTCCACAGTCATTTTGCCTGTATTCCATTTTAGCATATTCCTACATGAGAGTGCAGAATGTAGGATGGGGTCGATGCACTTAGCACCAGCAGAGAGATTATAAAACCTGAAAGTCATTGTGAGAGTGCTCATCGGGTGTCTAACCCAATATTAATCAATAACAAATAAATTTGCAGTTGAGTGGTGTGTAGAACAAGATTATGAAAAAGGAGAATATGTCCAGAGCAACACATTGCACACTGCTGAAATGCATTTCAAACTAATGTAGGATTTCTACTTGCACACACTAATTTAGTTTACACAATCATGTTGACTGAACCTAGTCTACCACAGGTCAAAACCTGCACCCTGACTGGCTGCTAGTATTACATGGTGTTAAGCTATATAATTTATATAATTATTTAATCACCCAACATTAAATATAAGTATTTTTAGAGAGTGATGTAGAGAGAGATGTGAGTTAAAATTGTGGCCTAGTGGTTAAGGTACTGGACTCTGGACCAGAAGGTCCAGGGTTCAAATCCCACCTCTGCTAAGCTGCCACTGTTGGGTCCTTGTGCAAGACCCTTAACCCACAATTGCTTGTAGTGTGCTCTCAACATGCTGTCTGAACTCATCAGGGATTCACATGAACATAAACTGAATTTACATAATGTGAAATGAAAGTTTCCATTTTGCTCATCTTGGTTAGGATCATGGGGGTCCCGAGCCTATCCCAGAATTCACTGGACACAGACAAAAGTGTGGTATAGGGGACTGTGGTGGCCTAGTGGTTAACACAAGCTACCACTGTTGGGTCCTTGAGCAAGACCCTTAACCCACAATTGCTTGGATTGTAAGACTGATTGTAAGTCGTTCTGGATAAGGGCGTCTGCTAAATGCTGTAAATGTAAATGTAAATGTATTTACATAACATATTGCCCATCTATCCCTAGTACTTCACCTGCAACATACCCGGGAGAACACACACAACCTATTAGATTAATTTAGTACTGTTTATTTGGCTTCTTAGTAATTAAGGGCCTAAGTTGGTGAAGAAAAAGCACAAATGATCAAAGCAGTCCCATTGAAGAGATTACATATATTTATAGCTTAATTAAAACAACAACAAAAACCCCTTTGTCTGAAGACTTAATGAAAATGTTGTACAAGTATACGTGTTTCACATAAAGGTTTACTGACTGCTCCAACAACTTCCTTTTGGTTTCCATTATAAGTAGGTTTAACAGGTTTTCCATCCTTTTCTCAGTACATGTAAATGTCACAACCACTGTTTGTGGTACATTACAGATGTGGTGGAGAGAGATTGGGCAAAAAACTCTGGAGTATTCATTTGTGAGAAGCCACCTGTATATTTTATTTATAACATTACTCATAACATACAGTATATTTCTTATACACAAGGGCCTAGAATGATGGGCTGGACCCTACTCCCACTATCCGATTTCCTTTTCATGCTTTGTTATTCAGCTGTAAATCAGGAGGTAGGCTAGCTCTTGGGCAATCAAGCTCAAAGGCTTGGGAGATGTAATTGTTCTCAGATTACATCTGAGATAAAGCTGAACCTATAAAAAAGAATATTTAATCTCTTCCATCCTTAGAACTCAGCAGCAGACTCATATATTTTACATCTATAGTCTATTGTGGGATTATACTGCTTCATCACTACTGAAATAAAAATGTTGTCATGTATCATCCAGTGCGAGCATATTTTTGGGTCAGAAACAAGTTCCACTGGCCACTATGACCTATCACGAGACGGTCGGACCTCAGCATGACGTCTAGACAGCAAAGCATCTCAGCATGCAGTCCTTCATTCCAACAGAGCTTGAGGTCAGCCTCATCGTCCCCCAACTCCAGCACCCCTAAGTGCAGGAAACGTGCCTCACCCAGGCATACACACCCAGCCAGACCAGAGACACACGAAGCAGCCTGCCTGCTCCGCAGAGTGTCCATGTACGTCTTCCATAACTGATCAGCACTGCTAAATTACAGCGTTGCGGTGTCTGGCTGGGGGCTTGTGATGTCTAGCCAACAGGGAGAGCTGTGAACCACAGAGGCCTGTGAATAATTCTCCACAGGAAGTGGCCTGCTCACATGGGCTCCCGGCACAGGCCGCTCCCTAATGTTCTCGCCCACACGGTTTCAATCTCTGTTCACAAACACAGACCAAAGGACACTGAAAATTTGGTTGCGACAAGCATTTCGATGAGATATTCTCAATCATGCCTGAAAATTTTCCCTCAACAATGGAATAAAATCTCTCCCTCTGGAGGGGTTGGGTTCATACAAGGGCATGGCTCACCACGGCTGTGACCAAACCGCCTGCAGCAAAGAAGACATTTACAATTGTGGGGTAAATGGGTCTAATATAAATAGGTCTGACCATAATTAGGTATAACACAATTTATTTGATTACAGACAATGGCTTCTTGATTGCATCTATATACTTTAGTACAGTTATATTGTTACAACATCACGCTGGGCACCAAAAAACTACATTTAGTGACAATGCGGTTTAGTTTGGTAAGTATGAAGGTCACAAATTTTCTGGTGACGTAAGTATAATGTTGATTATCTTACTCTAATTAAAGTTTCAATAATGGTATGTGGAACCCATTGACGCTGAAGGATGATAGCCATCTGTATGTCAAAAAATATTTTTCTCAGACTATTTACTACATTTTCCTATTTACCACAGACAGTGCAAAAACAAAAGTTGTACAATGGGAGCCAGAAGTGTAAGACCACTAGTGGCAATGTTAAAACCCATCTCTGCAGCTTTGCAACATCTACTTGAAGACCAAAGAGGACCTAAACTCCATCGGGCAATTATGGGTTCACTTGAAGACTGAGAAGAGCAAGAAGTCCGTAACATCACAAGATGCTCTTGCTGGGATAACATGGATCAACAGATTTTCCTGAAACTTGTGGAATCCATGCCAGCTCAACTGCACACTGACAAAAGGAGAACATGCCAAATATTATTAAATTCTGAAATTTGTGTAATTGATGTTTTTACAAGGATTCAACTTTCTACTCAAATTGTTATGTTCATTAAACGATTTGTGATGAAAAACATTGTATTAAAAAAGAAAAAAATGCAAATATTGGAAGCATTTTTACTAGTGGTCTCAGACTTTTGGCGTAAAGTGTGTACAAAGTAAGAAAGGTAATCATATTGATATGATATCAGACACACTTACTTCTCTGCGTGCAAACCAGTGCCGGAGTAATTAAAAAAAACCTACAAGGTCAGCAATAAAACTGTCTGAGAAAGCTTTCAGACACATACAGTGTATTTCCACTTGACAGTGTGGGATGGCATGGTGCTAAATTTGGGTACTGAATCTTCTGCATTTGTATTAGGGACAGCAACATGCTGTATTGCACTGTACTGTCTGGTGGATAAGTGCTAAAAGGCACGTTCTGTAACTGCCCCCTCACACACCAACAACTTCCATGAAATAGCAATACGTGAAAGAGTAAGAGATGACGTAATCAGACTGGTGTGTTATTGTACTAAACAACTGAGTCAGACTCCGTGTTTTAGTGATTCAGAAACAAAAACAGCGCAGGAGTTACAGTAGTCTGGACCATACCCCAACCACCTGCTTTAAGCCACCCTGAACCCAAGCCCCACTTGTTTTTGCTCTCTTACACATGATGGAGGACTGAAGTAATTACAGCTGCTAACTATGACGAATTGACTGCCTAATTAAATGAGACATTTAAACAAACTGGGACTTCGTTAATCAGACTTGCTTGCATTTTTTTTTCACTTTGAAAAAGCGTCTGGCAGCCGTTTGTAGCAATTACACTCTTTTCCATGACTGGCCATAGTTACTACTCAGACGTGCACCTCCTGTCATCCTGCCCTTTCCTGGGTGGTATGCCAGAGATGCCCTCGAGTTGGGCACACATATGGACAACATTATCCTCCACACTTGTACAGGCTGCCAAAGGGCTAAATTGTAAACAGAGCACGTTATCTGTCTGTAGAGACCCTTAAATGAGGAAAACGAATGAATCTGGTGAAATTACTTACACACTATACACACAATCAGAGAGACTGTTGTTCTTTGCGAAATGTACACTAATTTTGTAGGAGGTGCAATTACGTAATAGGTCATTACACAGTCCCCTTGACAGTGCCACTAATGCAGCAACAGCATTGACATTTGGATTAAAAATACTTAACATTCGAAAAGCAAATGATGTATTAATAAAAACCTTTGGCAGAGCAGATGACGTATATGGGATGCAAGTCTGCGTTTTCTTAAAATTAATTCTACTGGTAATAAATGACCGCAGTTATAAATCCTGAATTAATTTCACTTCTCTTTCTTTATGGGGCTAAATTATACTCCGCCTTTATTTATGGCTGAAACATTCTAAAAAGGTTTATGGTTTATTTTAAATACCACAATATAAATGAATAACAGTGGAACAAGTATGGCCATTTGTGATTAAAGTTAAAATAAAATAACATGACTAATGCTTAATTCTAAACATGTTAGACTGGGTGGGTGAGTGTCTGAATCATGGTTTTTGTTCCCTAATAGGCACGGTTGAAACAGTATACATGATAAATTCAGTAGTGTGCAAAGAGTTATAGTTCTGCTCCATTCTCTATACCAAAAGCACAAGTCTTAAAAGGATTTGATTTTACTGGACAGAGGTTTGGAAAACTTAATTTATCATAGTTCCCTGGACTTGTGTCAGGATGACATATGGAAGTGCCAAGACTGTAGATAACAGTGATGCATTGCTGATATGTGAGCCATGTCCCGCTTCCCTTATGGCAACAGTACTGTAAAACTCCCCTGACTTTTTGCTTCCAGCACAACCATGGAGAGCCAGTATTTAGCAGTCGCCCTTATCCAGAGAGACTTACAATTGATACAGTCTTACAATCCAAGCTATTGTGGATTAAGGGCCTTGCTCAAGGACCCAACAGTGGCAGCTTGGCAGAGGTGGGATTTGAACCCTGGACCTTCTGATCCATAGTCCAGTACCTTACCCGCTAGGCTACCACAGTCCCACGCTGCCCTGAATCTCCCACAAACATAAAAGCCTTATCCAGAGTCCATAACAATGTCTATAAATAACAATGTATAAAAATGCAATGTAATTCAAGCAATTGAGGGTTAGGACTTTGCCTATGGGCCTGACAGTGGCACTGCTGGGACTTTGCAGTACCTTAACTGCTGAGCCACCACTGCCCTAGAGCATCCCGCCATTCTGTAGTTTTTACAGAAGTATGTCTCATATAAATCACAAACCATCACTCAATCAAATATAACTGTATAGAGTATACTGTGTTTTAACGCATTCTAGTACACAGTCCAGTACCTTAACCACTAAACTGCCACAACCTCAACAAATCATTGGTCAGAAATTTAGCAAAAACTAAGTAAACCCACTCAGGTGTCCTGTAAAACCATTTACTTGTCATTGCTGTTTGCTGAAGTTTTGCTGAACTGTTTTGGGGAAAAGCTTTAAACAGGAAAATTCACTTACATAGTCTTCTTATACACAAAGATAAGATCATGAAAATATTTAATGTTTGATGTAAAACTCAACAGTTTGAAGCCATTACCTCTCAGTGGAACAACAGATTTTTGCAATTTTGGATTTGCCCCCTTTCTTTTGCTCAGGAGTATATACAGTGGGGCAAAAAAAGTATTTAGTCAGCCACTGATTGTGCATGTTCTCCTATTTAGAAAGATGAGAAAGGTCTGTAAATTTCATCATAGGTACACTTCAACTACGAGAGACAAAATGAGGAATAAAAAGAAAATCACATTGTAGGATTTTTAAAGAATATAAATGTAAATTATGGTGGAAAATAAGTATTTGGTCAATAACAAAAGTTCAACTCAGTACTTTGTAACATAACCTTTGTTGGCAATGACAGAGGTCAAACATTTTCTGTCAAACCAGGTTTGCACACACTGTAGCTGGTATTTTGGCCCATTCCTCCATGCAGATCTCCTCTAGAGCAGTGATGTTTTGGGGCAACTTTCATCTCCCTCCACAAATTTTCTATGGGGTTGAGGTCTGGAGACTGGCTAGACCACTCCAGGACCTTGAAATGCTTTTTACGGAGCCACTCCTTCATTGCTTGGGCGGTGTGTTTGGGATCATTGTCATGCTGGAAGACCCAGCCACGTTCCATCTTCAATGCTCTCACTGATGGAAGGAGGTTTTGGCTTAAAATCTCACGATACATGGCCCCGTTCATTCTTCCCTTAACATGGATCAGTCGTCCTGTCCCCTCTGCAGAAAAACAGCCCCAAAGCATGATGTTTCCATCCCCATGCTTCACAGTAGGTATGGTGCAAACTCAGCATTCTTCTTACTCCAAAAAAAACGGCATGTTGAGTTTTTTACCAATAAGTTCTATTTTGGTTTCATCTGACCACATGATATTCTCCCAGTCCTCTTCTGGATCATCCATATGCTCTCTGGCAAACTTCAGACGGGTCTGGACATGTACTGGCTTAAGCAGGGGGACACGTCTGGCACTGCAGGATCTGAGTCTCTCTTGGTGTAGTGTGTTACTTTGGTCCCAGCTCTCTGCAGGTCATTCATCAGGACCCCTTATATATATATATATATATATATATATATACATATATATCTATATATATATATATATATATATATATATATATATATATATCCACACTGATGCCCCTGACTTATCCACAAACTGTGGTTCTCTGTGGAGGAATAAGACATACAGACTATAGAAACCTCACCACAACTGTGAAGCACGGTGGTTACTAAGGCAGCCTCAGAACCAGGAGAGTTTACATTTACACTTAATTTTCAGCATTTAGCAGAGCTAACGCAATCTTAGAAAGAACAATTTAAGCATTTGAGTGTTAAGGTCTTTGCTCAAGGGTCCAAGCCCAACAATGGCAGCTGGACAGTGCTGTATAGTTCAGTATTAACTGCTACATCACCATAATACCTATGATATGTTCACAAAGACATGAAAAGAATTATTAACTGAAAACAATCGTGGTATTAGGAAATCCAGAATTGATTTGTCTATTATTGTGACTTGGATAAATACACCACAATTTATGGATTATTCATGCAGAAATCCAGGTAAATGTTTTATTGCAACTGTATATGTAATGCCATTAAAAAAATGTCAATTTCATAAATATCAGTCATATTTATTATTTATTGAAACATTAAAAAAAAAGTCTAATAACATCTGTCATTTCACATAAACACCAGAGAAATACTTAACTTAGACAGGCATGCAAAGTGGAAAAATTCTACTGGACATTTATCTGGATGACTCCTCTTAGAGAGAAAAACTGTCAAATCCAAACCTGCTTATAATGTGTCGTCTAGACAGTAAAGACAGGCGATAATCTGAGCAAACCCAGGCAGCAACATCTGCTGTGTAGGAAAACTGTTTCAGACAGACATCTCTCATCTGGCCCACGACAGCAGTAGACAAATTCTGGACATGAGGTGAGCATTCTGGATTTCCCCCAGTTTCCAGCAGGATTCTGTTTATATACACTGTGGTTATGGGAATATGACCAAAGAGGACACATTCGCAGCAAAAAGGTTTACTGTTAACCTTATTAACTGAGGATTATGTACATCTGAATTCTATTCACAGGAAACAATCAGGTTTTATTATATCATCTGAAGAGGTTCAGTTACATTAAATTTCCATATTTGTATTGCTATTTGAGATTTAGTTTACAAGAGTGCAATGACGTATAAATAGAACTAGCAAATCAAGACGTTGGAGAAACATGCACCCTGACTGGACAAAATGGAAAGATTTCCTTGCAGAGGTTTGTCATGTACCCACTGGCATATATTTTGTCCATATTTGCATTTGCCAGCATTCCAAGGAAAGTCTAATGCCTTTCCTAAGAATGTCATTCTACTAACAGTGTAGTCTATAGCTGTTTATTTTTATTCACATGTTAACAATATATCAAAATTAGCTATAGACCCCGTATGTTGAATCAGAAATTCACAAATAGTTAACATGACAAGACTTGCAGTGTGGACATTATTTACTAGCCAGAACTAACAGTCATCCACTGGACAGGCCATTATCCATTATCCATGATGGACAGGTGGTGACAAAGCCCTCTGAATGTTTTCAGCATGCAGACACCCAAACATGTTTTGCCATTATAGTGCAATTAAGTGTAAACACTGTGGTTTTCTGAAATCAGTGTTGGTTAGTGTAGCTCCACATGTCAGGTGAGCCTCAAAATTGAGTAATGCTGGAAATAACCCACCAAGCTTTTAGTCTGAGGTGATCTGACACAATGACTGGACTGAGTGAACTACCTGTAGCAGAAAGGGTGTTATTAAATTACTGTATAAATTTGCATACAACAGAACAGACGGTGTTGGGCATATGACTGATAGAGGATGGTGATGCATTTATGTTCCACTGATTTCTCAGTAAATTAATTCTCAGTTAATCTGCATCCAAAAAACACAAGTAAAAATATTTTAATATAATTAATATAAACTCTGACAAAAAATGATTACAGGTGTGGTCTGATTGGATACTGGGTCTTGCCACAAGAGGGTGTAAAAGTGCTTCCCCTGTTGTCTATAAAAAGGCTCTCAGAGGCTACTTTTGGCTAGTGTACCTCTTGGAGAGAGATCGTTGACTGCTAGACATGCTTCTACGATGCACTCGAAGACAGTAGACAGTCTTTGAGAGGGGGCACATCACTGGACTGAGAGAAGCAGGATGGTCCTTTGGCAAATTGTCTGCCATCTAGGCTGTTCTGACCTACAGTGGTGCTTGAACGTTTGTGAACCCTTTAGAAATTTTTTATTTTTCTGCATAAATATGACCTAAAACATCATCAGATTTTTCACACAAAACCTAAAAGTAGATAAAGAGAACCCAGTTAAACAAATGAGACAAAAATATTATATTTGGTCATTTATTTATTGAGGAAAATGATGCAATATTACAAATTAGTGAGTGGCAAAAGTATGTGAACCTTTGCTTTCAGTATCTGGTGTGACCCCCCTGTGCAGCAATAATTGCAACTAAACGTTTCCTGTAACTGTTGATCAGTCCTGCACACCGGCTTGGAGGAATTTTAGTCCATTCCTCCGCACAGAACAGCTTCAGCTCTGGGATGTTGGTGGGTTTCCTCACATTAACTGCTCGCTTCAGGTTCTTCCACAACAATGGTCTTGTATTTCCTCCATTTTAATGCAATCTGTCTGACAGTGGATTGGTGCAAACTATTTAGAGATGTTTTTGTAACCTTTTCCAGCCTGATGAGCATCAACAACTCTTTTTCTGAGGTCCTCCGACATCTCCTTTGTTTATGCCATGATACACTTTCACAAACGTGTGTTGTGAAGAGCAGATTTTGATAGATCCCTGTTCTTTAAATAAAACTGGGTGCCCACTCACTCAGTACTGTATGTACTTTTAGGACTTTTGTGAAAATCTGCTAAAATGTTTTAGGTCATATTTATGCAGAAATATAGAAAATTCTAAAGGGTTCACAAACTTTCAAGCACCACTGTAGCTGGTAGAGTGTGTTGGGAGCAGTGGTTCCATGAGGGCATGCACATACACAAACAATGAACAGTTTCCAGATGGCCCAGACAGAGCACCAGTAGAGAGGATCGTTTGATCCACTGACATGCACAAGCAGCTCCCACAGTTTCATTATCCACCATTCAGACACAGGTGGAACCTTCACTACACACCCGTCTCTGTCCGGACAATTTACAGACATATAGCAGAAGGAACTTTGTCATCACAGTACCCATTACATGTACTGCCATTGACAGCCAGTCACTGTCGCCTTGGACTGGAACCATACCGTCTTTAGCAACAAATGCAGGTTCTGTTTGGGACCCGACGGCAGTTGAGTTTGAGAATGGAGGTCTTGTGGTGAGTGGTTCAATCCTGCCTTTACTGTGGGCTGACACACAGCCCCAACTGCCCGTCTGATGCATGAGGATCTACAGGCCCAGCTGCAACATCTGTGGACAAATGTGCCAAAGGATACCATCCGAAACCTGTATGCCTCCAATGCACAACTGTATTTCATCTTGTATCCAGGGTAAATGTGGCCTAACAGGGTAATGAAAGCGTCCTTTCAATTGTACAGTTTTCCCCCAATAATCTTCTTAAGTATCACTTAAATATATCATTACATTCAGACATATACAGTCCTCCTTGGTGAATTATTTTTTGTCAATGAGTGTATTTTATGTATAAGTTTCTACTGGTTGTTTTAAGAAATATTTTATTTCACTATGTATACATTTTAGTTGTAGGGACAGGTTAGTCAGGTTAGTCAGCCATAAGAGAATTTATTTTCTAGTTTTTATTAAATTTTATATTGTTTACTGTTAGTAATTAATAATTTAATGTAGAAAAAATTAATTAAAGAAATGCAATTTTAATAAATAATCCCACATGCAAAAAATTAAAAAATACATCAGTTATTAGTGGCTAATCAATACTTTGCAGGCCATCATCTAGCCTTGTTGGATTCCTCTTGCTATACTTTCAGAAAGATTTTGAGTGATTTAAATGAACTACTTCACAAGCTCTTCTGACAAAAATGTTTCCTCTCTGTAGTGTTCAATCTTTCTCTGAATGTAAACAACTGGAACAACAGTTTCTCAGTGTAAATATCATTCTTCTATGGGTTTGATGCATATTGTCACTTAACAAATCAATGTTAACACTGCATGCTTACTAATACCCAGCAGCTGTACTGACCTCATTTTGGACCCAGTGACCATGACAATCATGTTATGGCTATTGAGGATAGAATGCATTCTTTCTATGCAACCTATATACAGACCCTGGCAACCACACTAATAGCAATTTAACAACTACATATTACTCATCATACAAACAGATAAATGTGTTCGCACTTAAACTCACCGGTCACTTTGTTAGGTACACTCGTTTAACTGCTCTTTCGTGCAAATATCTAATCAGCCAATCACATGGCAGCAACTTGGTGCATGATTAGGTATGTAGACATGGTCCAGACAACCTGCTGAAGGTCAAGCTGAGCATCACAATAAAGAAGAAAGGTGATTTAAGTGACTTTGAACGTAGCATGGTGCTGGTGCTAAATGGGCTGGTCTGAATATTTCAGAAACCCTAAGCTAGTCTATTAGCAGTATACTGGTGACTAGCTATGTGCACTCTAATTTGGCTGTCACGGTGTATTTAAACATGTTTGGCTACAATGAAATATACATTGAATTATACACATTGAAACTGTAATAATAACATTCCACTTGTTTGTGCATGTGACCAATTCTACATGAATAGCAATTAGCCGCCAGTGTGCTAGCTTGGCTATAAGCAACAAAATGTAGTGTATTGTTTACTACAGGTATTAGAAATGCAATGCCAACATTCACAGTTCTTGACAGAATATTAAGTACACGGCTTGGGATGCAATCAAAATAAATGTGCAGTTTATTTGAATAAGTTCGACAAGCAGACCAACTGATGTGAACTGCTTTGGTGGCTATTTAATAAAGAATATGACAATACAATTCTCATACTGGTGGCACAGTGACACTGATTAGTGCCATTGCCCGACCGCTCTAGAGACCCCCAGTTCGATTCTTGGCCCACACACACTCTGTGTGGAGTTCTACTCTTGTTAACATGGGTACTCCAGTTTCATCCCACATTCTAAAGACGAGCATTAGGTTAGTTGGGGCCTCTCAAGTGTTCCAGTGTGAATGAGTGTGTGTACATGCATGTGCCCTGTAATAGACTGACACCTTGCCTAAGGTTGCTTCTCACCTTGCACCCTGTGTTACCAGTTAGGCTCCGTACAACTAGGATTAAGTGAAATTGAATACATTAATTCGAAAATTACACGAGCTAGCTGTCCTACAGCTGGAGGGCAGTCAGACAGTAAAAGTGTAGACTTGTTCCTATGCCATTTTAGCACTTTCTTGGCCATTAATATTATCCCAAGTAATGAACGTATTTAGAATAGTTAATATTAGCCACTTAATTTGAGGAGACCTTCTCATTTAGATGACTAATATTTACTAAACAACCTCAGTTCCCCTCAGTGTCTGAAATAGAACCTGTGGTCTTCATCAGGCTTAAAAAGAACACCACATTTTTCCCTTCTTTCACACTTACCCATCAACTCAAGAGAGCTAAACTTAGCCAGACTGCTCTGCCGGTGTGCATTTTGCTGCAGTGTTCACTTCAGGTGACGTCCTGAATGATCTCATGACTATTTTTATTTCTTGAAGACAACAGCGGCCACAGATTATACCCTACAGTCCATGTAATGGTTTTGGAGTCTGGTGTTGGTTGGTACAACTGCAAGGACAAACTGCTAAAAGAGTTGGAAAATTGCTAGTTTTTTACTGTGCACATCCTGTACACAATGTGTTAGAATTCACTTGTGTTGAGTTTTCGAAAACTGCTGGTGGTGGAATGGTGAAAGCCAAAAGTATGTTCAAATAAAACACTGTCCTGAAGTGCACTGCTACAGCTAGACTGTGCAGAACATGCTGAAAATGTGTGAGGTCCAGCGATGGCCACATGTAAAATGGCTCGGCTAGGTATGTCTTTGTACAAACATTTACAGGTTTATTCAGCTTGCTGTACTGTGCAAATTGGTAACTGCTGGTTAGAAGGCTAGTCATGACTCAGACTTGTAAACACATTTACGTTTCTTCTCAGCAGACTAAACAAGAGACAGTAACTATAAGCAGCTCACACTTTCTGTACAGCATTCTTTGATCTTCTGCTGAGTGTTTTTTTTTTCCACAGGCACATTCTATGGAATCTAAACATGTTTACATTACATGTATTAGTTATATAAAGCTGTGCTATGGCTGTCTGTGAGGCAAGCATGCATTCATATGCAAAAAACAGAATTACTTAAAATTTACAGTGATATAAACTGGGTCACGTGAAAGTAGATCTGGGTGATGGGTGTTACTTTAATCACCATATGAAAGTACCATGGGGAAAAACATTCCCACCTGTAGCAGCACCTTATTATTTTAAGCACCTTAGCTAATGTAATAGTTCTTCACAGAGATAGTTTGTGTAAAATGGGACAAAGAAGAACATCACCTAGATAGCATAATGTTCTGTACCAAATATGGCTCAGTTTAGTGTTTTGTCAATGAAATTTGGCCCAACTGTTGCCATCCACAATAAAGTTCATCATGGCATTCAGACTATGGGCCACGTGGCCCACATCATCTACCATAGGTAAAGTGTGCCAAATGTGGCTTGCGGTTCTGGTTGCTGGTGCAGCTCTGGCTGTGTACTGGTGTATTTCGTCGAAGTCACGGCCGTCATTCCACAGCGGTATGTGGGTCGAGGGAAATGTGCCAACACTCATTTGAAATCATGGTACGGTTGTTGACGGGAGTCATCGACAGGCAGCAAAATAATTAGACTTTAATTTCCTCAGAAATTTAGAGGATTAATAGGAAATCCAGTTGAAAAACTTGAATAAGACCCAACAAAACTTGGAGTCAGTAGCAGAAGGACCGAAAATTGCCAAAGCACTGCTGGGGGTGTCAGAAATTATTTTGATTATTAATAATTTGCCTGGGTAATTTTAGGTTTGATTTGTTTGTTTAATGTCACACCAGCATCAATAACTACTTACAACAGGAGCAAGGTTACATTGACACTAGCCAGACACATTCAAACTGGGCCAATTTAGGGCAACCAATTAACCAAACTCCTGTTTTTTTTCATGTGGGAGGAAACTGGAGCACCCAGAGTTAACCCACACAGACACGTAGTCCTAGGTTGAGATCAAACTCGAGATATCTATAGCTGTGAGGAGACTGTACTAATCACTTGAACCACCATGGGTAATTTATAGATATTAGGTAGAAATATTCAAATATTAGAGAAAGTATTGAATAAATAGAACAGGCCAAAATCTGAGAACACTAGTGAAAATGCTTATTTTAATTTTTGTGAAGAAGGATACATACTCTAGCAGGATGAAAACCCAAAACACACCTCAATAATTTGAAACAGCTACTTGAAGACCAAAGAAAATAAAGGAGTGTTGAATGTCATGCATGTTTCTTCACAGTTACCTAAACCCCATTGAGCATTTACGGGAGCACTTGAAGACAGAGAAAGGCAAGCATTCAGTAACATCACAAGATGCTCTTTGAAACAGCACTGCTGACTGAGTACATTTACATGCACTTAGTCCGATAACTGCATAAAATCAGATTATCAGTAATCCGATCGCATTTACAGTCGTATGAAAAAGTTTGGGCACCCCTGATAATTTTCATGATTTTTTTTTATAAATCATTGGTTGTCCAGCTCAGCAATTTCAGGTAAATATATCATATAGCAGATGAACACCGTGATATTTGAGAAGTGAAATTAAGTTTATAGGTTTTACAGAAAAGTGTGCAGTAATTATTCAAACAAAATTAGGCAGGTGCATAAATTTGGGCACCCTTGTCATTTGAATACCTTTAGCACTAATTATTGGAACACAAAATTTGTTTTGTAAGCTCATTGACCCTTGATCTACATACACAAGTGAATCCAACTATGAGAAAGGGTTAAGGTGGGAAATTGGACGTTTTTCTCCTCTTTGCATCTTCTCTGAAGAGTGGCAACATGGGAGCCTCAAAACAACTCTCAAATGGCCTGAAAACAAAGGTTGTTCAACATCATGGTTCAGGGAAAGGCAAAAGCTCTCTCAGAGATTTCAGCTGTCAGTTTCCACTGTGAGGAACATAGTGAGGCAATGGAAGACCACAGGCAAAGTTCTAGTAAAGAACTCCCAAAGTGGCAGACCAAGAAAAAATCTCAGATAGGCAGAGGCGAAGGATGGTGAGAAACAGTCATAGTCAAGCCACAGACCACCTCCAAAGACCTACAACCTCATCTTGCTGGCAGATGGTGTCACTGTTCATCGTTCAACTATACAGCGCACTTTGCACAAGGAGAGGCTGTATGGGAGAGTAATGCAGAAGAAGCCTTTTCTGCAGACACGCCACAAACAGAGTCACTTGAGGTGTGCTACAGCACATTTGGACATCCAGCTTCATTTTGGAATAAAGTGCTGTGTACTGATGAAACTAAAATTAAGTTATTTGGACATAACAAGGAGCGGAAAAAGAACACAGCATCCCAAGACAAACACTTGCTACCCACAGTAAAATTTGGTGGTGGTTCCATCATGCTGTGGGACTGTGTGGCCAGTGCAGGTACTAGGAATCTTGTTAAAGTTGAGGGTCGCATGGATTGTAGTTAATATCTCCAGATTCTTGAGAACAATGTTCTAGAATCAGTGACAAAGTTGCTCCGAGGCCAACGGCCCCAAACCCTGCTCAAAATCTACTAAGGCATTCATGCAGAGGAACCAGTACAACGTTCTGGAATGGCCATATCAGTCCCCCAGACATGAATATTACTGAAAATGTGGGCTGTCCATGCTCGGAAACCATCAAACATGACTGAACTGGAGATGTTTCTAAAGAAGAATGGTCCAAAGCACCTTCAACCAGAATCCAGACTGGAAGCTGTAGGAAGCGTTTAGCGGCTGTTATTTCTACAAAAGGAGGATCTACTAAATATTGATGGTAATTTTTCTGTTGGGGTGCCCAAATTTAGCAAATTTATGCACCTGCCTAATTTTGTTTGAATAATTACTGCACACTTTCTGTAAATCCTATAAACTTCATTTCACTTCTCAAATATCACTGTGTTCATCTGCTATATGATATATTTAACTCAAGTTGCTGATCTGAACAACCAATGATTTATAAACTAAAATCATGAAAATTATCAGGGGTGCCCAAACTTTTTCATACGACTGTACATGCACTTGAGTAGTCAGATAAGGGGAAACCTCTGGGTTTACATGACTCCGGCATTAATCGGATTTCTACTTTGCAACTAGCCAATAATCTCACAAAAATGTTACATTAATTTAATATTAAATAATCAAATTCTTCATTTTCTCAAGTATATACTGCATTTTAGTTTCCAAAAAGTGTTCGATAGACGTTTAATTTCGGGGTTCCCATATCCCACAACAAAAAAAAACATCACAATCAAGGGGGGGGGGGGGACAAAATAAAGTTAAGTCTACAGAATAGGTGGACCTGGCAACCATGGCAGTTTACGAAATCAGGTAACTGGTACACAAGCTATGAGTAATCCAGTTACGAGCTTAAATCCAGCTCTATCAGATTTCTTAATCTGATTTCTACATCGGAGTATGCAGTGTACATGACCATATCAAATCAGATAACTGCAGAAATTCGACTATGATCAGAGTAAGTGCACATAAACGTGCTCATAGAGGTGCACAGGTTGCTCCTGTCAGTCCCAAGGTTGGGTAATTTCCATCAGGAAGGGCACCTGGCTTAAAACATGGGCCAAATCTAATATGCAGATCAGAATGATCCACTGTGCTTACACCAATATATACCAAAGGGCAGTGGAGGCTTTATTTGTAATTTGGTCAGACCCAACCGTGACTTCATCTTCTCTCCAAATGTACTATTGTATTTATTTCATTTTCCATAGTACTACTATGGTAAGTGCTTCTAGTAAACACGATACTATTCACCTGTTGCTAGGTAAAAATAAACTTGAACTTTTTGCCAAGGGTTTGTTGGTGGCATGTTTAATTATGCAGCTCATTAATTATTTAAAAAATATACACAGATTAAAGAGCGAATAAAGGGGCTTGGCAAGCAAAAATATACACCCATACATAATGTAGGCACCATTTGCTCATGAAATACTTTCATGCACAAAACATCTGGCACCAGGAGTAAGAAATGCATACATACTCATGCCAGATCTTAACCCACAAATGACTTTTTTTTTTTTTTACAGCGACTGGGAATGGTCAAGTTGAACCACGCTAGGTCACACATTCTGGGTGAGAAACTTAGACATAGGCCTCCAGTATCACGACCAGCTGTAAAAGCAACATCTCTGCTGGGGTTGTGTCGACCGACGACAAAACACGCAGTGAGGAAAAGGCTACTCTCCATGTCTTTTGTAACAGAAGTGTGAGACTACAGGCTTGACGATTGGCTTAGTGATTCCAGCTGTTGATATAGTTCTGATGGACTTCATCAGAGAACATAAACCATATGTTTAAACAGAACATCTAGCCAAAACCAGGCCTAAAATGTCCGTTAGCAACACAATACCTTCTCCTTTGAGAGGTATTTAAGAGCCAGTTTCAAAGAGCCAGTCTAGAATACACAGCCTTAAAGAAGTACTTCTTAAAGTGTGTGCAGGAGCTGCAGGCCTTCAGCGCTGGGAGAATAGCACAGGCAGGAATGTACTGTTCCAGACACCCAAACAGTACAGTGTTCCAGCCAAGCTGCATACTTGAGATGAGTGACTTCATGCCGAGGCAGCAGCAGCACAATGTGTATGCAAACACAGCGCCATAGCAACTGGAGTGACGTCAGGAACCTGATATGAAAACTCCTCTCCGTGACCCACAGCATTTCATTTGCCTTAAGAGTCAGCAGTGAGCTCACTGGAGCTCTCCATTACGTCAGAACAGTCGCAAAGCAGGGGGGAACCAATCAAATGTCGCCGTGGCTGACAACAGCAGAGCCATCCTGTTCCGCTTACGAGGCTCGTGGAATGTGTGTAGAGATAAAGGTTCGTCTCCAAGTGATTGAGAAGCCATGGCTTTTTCCTACAGAGAGCCAAGGTCTCAGTCACTTTGGGGGAGGGATGGGTACTGGCCATTGCTTAAACTGCCAAGTTGGAAAGACTTGAATTTATCTAGTTATGGCAGTGTGCTCAATGCAGTGGTTTGTCTTGAAAATGAGAACAGATTTGGTCCAATTGTACACCAAATCATTTATTTATACAACTAGCCTAAGAACCATTTTCCCTGCATGAAGAAAATGTTGGAGCAATGTGGTCCACATGATTTATTCTTCCACAATGACAATGCTTTCAGTCCTGTTGATGCCAAAATGGAGTCAGCTACAAAATCTGTTGTCACGAAAATGTTCCACATGATTAATATTTTGAATACTTTTGAAATTAGACTAAAATTAAATTTGACTGCTAATTTGAAAAGTTATTGCACACAAATATTGCTTCATTGCAATAAATTCAGGACTAAAAAGGGTTAGAGCACAAACATCAAAGCAGAGGCAAAAACTCAAATCTTTCATAATAAACTTTATTAGGCATTTATCAACAATATCTACATCACTAAATACAAAGAAATTGGTGGTCTGCAGGCAAGAAGGATACAATAACAAAGCTGAATATCACCCAGCAAGCTGGATGGCAAACAAGGTTTGTACATTTTAAAAAGGGCTTATGTAAGAACAGTATCCAAAAGGGCACACTGTGCAATGAAACTTGAACGCATCTCATTCTATTACTTTAGTTTTGATGGTTAGCTCATACATCGATCAACCGTAACATTAAAACCACTCCTGGGAAACCTTGGGTCCTGGCATTCATGTGGGTGTTACTTTGACACGTAAACCCTACCTGAACATTGTTGCAAACCAAGTGCACCCCTTCCCGGCAACGGCATTCAATAATGGCAGTGGCCTCAACAGGATAGTGCACCCTGCCACACTGCAAAGATTATACAGGCAAAAGGACAGATAATGGTGACCCAGCCTTTAAACTCCCCAGATTTCAATCCAGTCAAGCTTATGTGAGATGTGCCAGACAAACAAGTTCAACCCATGGGGGCAGGTGTTTTTTTTAACATTATGGCTGATCAGTACAGTAGCGTCACCCATATGCACTTCACACTTTTGGACACATCAGCTTTCATTCCCATCACTATCTTCACAACATATTAAAAAACAGGTAAAATCAAAACGAGTTGCACGGGTGAATTACTTAAACGACATTGGAAGAAAATAAGATGACCTACAACCAAACAATTTTGCATTTAGTATCATTTAGCTCAGTGTCGCCATCTTTGTGTTTATTTAAAACCAAGGCTCTCTTACAAAATGATCCCATGGCCAGAAAATTTTACTGTGTTCACTAAGAAAAGGGCACATGACTTAGAGGTGATGACGTGGGCTATTAGAACACACTAGCGGTTGTTCCAAATGTGTGTGTTTGCAATGTTCTTGCCTCTCAACCCCGTTATAGACAAAGGTCAAAGCCAGTTTCCCCAGGCTAGACAGCCAGGACAGCAGTAAGCTAACTCAAAGCTATATTTAACCTGCAAAGAGGAAAGGGGGAAAGCCGTTGCCACGCACTCAGTCTGCTGTATGAGTCAACTTACATTTGCATCCTGCTAAAAAAGAACCCTCTGTTTGAAACCATGCATTTAGTTGCTACAATCTTGTCAATTTTAAGAGGTAAAATTAGATTAAAAACGTTTTTAAAAAAAAGAAGAGGGGGGGAGAAAAAAAAAAAAAAAAAAAAAAAACAACATTCATGCTCAGGTACGTCATTAAAGCACAGATCATTTTGTAGCTCTATAAATGCAAACCAATCATAAACCCTGATGAACCAATTCCACATCCAGCATTCAAAAGCTAAACTTGTCCAGCGTGTAGTTCTAATTAAAAGTGTTGGAAAGTGAAACTTAAAAAAAAAACAGACAGCCATGGCAAACAGCTGAGGATCCAAACTTTGTGCCCTTTTTCCATTCGGCCATGCAAAACACATAATTCAATCTGGGACAGCTCATGCCACAGGGTTGCGACTCCCATTTCATTTCCAGTACGAGACTCAAGCAAGCCACAGTAAGAGGGTTTAAAAAGTGGACGGAAAACATGATTGTAAACACTTCAAATGTAAGACAGAGGCTCCGTGGTGTGACTTGTAAAAACAGAAAGTCTTGTACCAAAATCCAAAGCAAAGTAAAGCAGTAAACAAGGTTTGTCAGAAAAAAAGCATCCCAGAGAGAACAAACGTTGTGCCTTTTAAGAGTTAAAGGCACTCCTATTATCATTGATAGAGCAAGTAGTTCTTGAGGGAGGCGGGTAAGGGAAGTCCATGTATTTCACTCAGGCGCTCGCGGCCCAGCGCTAATCTCACCGATCGTCTACACAGGTCCATCAGAGGCATGGGCTCAGCTGCAGGAACAAATGGATAAAAGTTACAAACCACAGGTCAAAATGTGAGAGCATTCACAGTTCACAGTAAGCATTTCATTCTGGTTCCGTTAGCACTAGCACCTGCCATAAGGCGCTTACTTCATAACCTCAAACTGGGCTCCAGGGAAGGAAAGAATACATATAAGCAGCAGGGCATTTAGGCTTCTGTCCAGTCGAGTCTGTCTGCGCTGGAAGAAACGCACTTCAAATGCAATGACAATGTGAGCCAAGGCCAGTGACTCCAGAGGCTGAGTAATGCTCTGGCTAGGCTCTCACGGCCTGCTACTCACACAGGAGAGGGCGAAAAACATGAACACCTGCATCCTGCGCTGATGTGGTGCATTAAGACTACATTACAAGCATCTTCCTGAGGTCAGACCATCATTAAAATGTTCCTACGCCACATCGACTCACTGGCCCGAGGCAAAGCCTTGAAGAGCTATTCCACCACCTTGGGGAAAGAAATCATCAGTAAGATAACAGGTACGGGTTGGATTAGACAAAAGCAATCGGTGGTCAGGGCTGATTCCTTAGGGGACTGTCTGCAATGGCCAGACTCGGCTATATAACACAAAGCTTACCCTGGACAGTCTCAGTGAGCCACACAACATTCAATGACATCAGAGCTATTCATTTGAAGGAATACTCCATCTGAAGCTTGTATGCAGTTAGCATGAACAGTCCCATTTGTCTGCACTTCTGTTTATTTAACGTCGCCATCAGCATCAGTGGCCATTTCAGCGACACACAGCAAGACTAGTCATATATACATGCAAGTCCGGCCAATTTAGTGTAATCAATTAACCTAATGCATATCTTTGGACTGGGAGGAAATCGAAGCACCCGGTGTAAACCCACACGGACATGGGGACATGCAGACTCCACACAGATCACTCTACTCTGGGACTGAACTCAAGACCTTCTTGATGTGAGGCGACAGCACTACCCACTGAGCCACTGCACCACCCAGTCTGTATTTCTGACCTATAACAGCATGTGAACAGGTTCAGGTGCAAGTTGTGAATAAGCTGACGTTTACTGGCAGAGAACCTCTCCATCCTTCTCTCCCCCAGGCTTTGAAGTTGCGTTTACCAAGGATACAGTTAGTTAATATTACTAATTGAAAAAAAAAAATGGCCTGTGTTGTGGCACTTACTTCTCTATGATGCATGCCAAACTCTTATTTCAGGATCTTTAAAGACAAAAGTATTGGCTCTGTCACTCCACTGACCTTAAAAGTGGTTGAGTCAACTTAGTCAAGGCTCAAAAACTGAATTTAAGCTACAAAACTCTTTCAATGGATCAGGATACCCATACACAACACCTACACAGGTATGCCCCATTTAATGACCATCTAAAACATCCATTTGCATGAACAACCAAGGTGTTCTAACAGAAAATCAGGCATAAACAGCTGGTCACCAACAGCCAATCAACACTGCAGATACACATGCAGAGGTGAGAGTTTAAGGGGGTACTCTCACTAGGCAATTCAAACCGTGCTTGGGCACGTTTGACACCCAAAGCACGGTTTGTTTGACTAGTGTGAGTGCTCCCAATTCATGAATGGCGCTCAGGCGTGCTTGAAAGAGGTAGGCTGGAGCGCGACTGACGATGACGTCAATTGTGCGACTGTTTCATTACACAAACATAGCGGCGGAGGTTCACTGTGGTCTGCAGCTGAACTGAATTGTTTACTTGAGATTTGGCCTGCTGAAAGCATAACAATTCAACTGGAAAAGAAAAAGCAGTAATGTCTCATGCTCCAGCGCGGAAAACAGCGTCAGCTGACTCAGTACAAATCTTCTTACATGCAGCACGAGAAGCTGAAAATCAGTGTGTCACAATCAGTACATTTATTAAAAGGCTTTAGGACCGTGTCAGTGTGCACAAAGTGAAAATAGCCACGTAGTAAGTACAAGCATTTAGTACAAGCTATGCTGTGTTAGCCCATCTTATATGTGCAGCACGAGAAGCCGAAACAGTGCACTGCAAAATCAATGCATTTATTATAAAGCGCATCAGGGCTGTGCGACAGTGCACACAAAGTGGGAGAGGAAAAAAAAAAGGGAGGACAAGTTTGTCCAAGTTTGTGTTTCTGACCTTCAGCTAATAAGCTATAAATGATGTTACTAAGTGTATGTGCCTGTTCTATTGCAAGTAGTACTCCCTCGTTTGCCTCCCCACTACCTGTATATTCTAACCTATAACTATATAAACTGGTCCACATTCCCTCGCAGAGTCTCGGTTTCATCTTGCTGATCTTCCGTGTTGTTTGTAATACAGTCCATAAATGCATTTTTGGCTTCCGTCAAACAAAAGTATCAAGTCCATCATACCATAGTCGTAAGTGTTAAGGCTTTCCCCTAAACAGGGTCCTAACAGTACATTACTGCATTTTCTGTAATTACTGTGAATTTCCATAGTGAGACCAAGAGTGAGAGCCTTAAAGACTCGCACCAGACACCTCCACAGCGTCTTCCCCAGGCCATCATCCTGCTAAATAATGACCCTTCCAACATTCCTCCCCTTTAGACTCTGCACACTCGCATTACACTTATTACACAATTCTTAGGACTACAGTCTGTGCACACTTGCACTTTAACCCTTTGCAAAGTACATTTACATATTTATTTTAATATTTGCTTACTTTTCATTCATGTTTCCTGCTATCTACATATACTGTGTATATATACTCCAGTACTACAATAAGAACTTGGTCCACACTATATACATGTCACATTCAACATCTTTTTATAGTCATTGTTTTCTTTTCCATTTCCCTTTTATTTATTTTAGATTTCATTTCTATGTTCAGATTTGATTGAACTCTGTTGACACATGCACCAAGACAAATTCCTTGTAGTTCTTGAACTTGGCAAAAGAATTATTCTGCTAAATAAAAAATGCGATCGCATTAGAGATGCTGTGTAGATGGTAGCGTTCCATTCATGTTTTCAGCAGCATCTGAGACGCATTCATGTATCGTTTGCACAGCTTTCGTGTGACATTATCCTTTACAGTTACATTACAGTAGCATAAAAAGAAAGCAATGCGGCAGTTAAAAGACGAATAACTGTAGTCAAATCCCACTAGCTGAGATCCTCTATCCGAATATCTGAGTTTGGGTGTTTATGTAACGTTTGGGTTATTTTAATACTCAATATAGTAACATGATATAACATTTAGCATTGAGTGATTACATAATTTGCTTCTCGATCTGGAGGGGGAAAACACCAGGTAAATTCATTTGTATCAGGTATGCTTCCCTACGCCATAAAGTTAGGCTATTAAAAGGAGCTTGCTGTCATGCGTGATTTGTTAATTTGCTTTGAAGCAAAAAAGCATGGTGAACATCCAAGCACGGTGATTCCATCATTTTTGCCAGGGGTAGAAACAGCTACTGCAACTGAAGCAGTGCATGCTGCCTTTTTTAAACCCATTTACACACATTGCAACATGGATTTCAGGGTAGGCTTGCCCTCTGTGATAAAACACAGCAAGCAGAATTACTGTATATTTATAGGGCTTCATTTCAGAAATTGCTGTTTTATATCAGTGCCCTTGTGAATTTTAACCACATCATTACACCAACCACTAAAGATGTTTTCAGTCTGCTAAGCCAGCCTCGTCAGAGCTGAGCAATAAAGCATTTCATTTATACACAAGACTTAGGTGTGGAATCATTTTCAAAGACTTACAGAATTACACCTTATTGTGTCTTTAAAGTAACACAGAGGCATTCGAGAGCAGCAAGTGTGTTATAGTGGTGAGATTCATGACATCATTTGTATGGTCTGGCCTGGCATTAATGTGACATTTGTTGTGCAAGAAACTACACTGTGGGCCTCATTTCAGACAACTTAAAAATAATGTACTAAACTTAGAGGTACAATTAAGAGCATACGCTCTAACTGAATATTTGTCATCAGATAAGGTTTCCTGTGCAGAGGAGCAAAAGCCAAGCTTTTTGTAGGGTAAATTTACTAATATTTTATGAATCACCATCATTTTCAAAGATGAATTCTGATGAATTTTCAGTTTTGGCCTAATGACACATTTACCATGAAAGCATAATGGTCTGTGCCAGTTTTTTCAAGAGTATCAAACTCAGTTCAGTAGAAGTGATGTGATTACCGTGACAGAGAACAAAAATGCCACTGCAGACTCAAGACATTAAAAACATCAGAGATTCTTCACAGAAAGCTTCAATATGTCTGAGGTTTTATGCCCTCTCCCAGTAACGGCTTTTATACACTCATTCCCTGAATGAGGTCGAAAGGACATGATATTCTAGCCTGTGATGCACCCTTTGGAGATGAGGCCCTATTTATCTGTAAGGCCAGTTGAGAAAGAATATTACCTTTTTGTTAAAAACAAGTTTAAAGCTGTCGTTTAAACACACTAGATGTAGTAAAAAGGGAAGAAACAAACTTAAGTACTCCATTATTAAGTTAACAAACAATTCTCAGCTCAAACCTGTAAGGATTTAAAAAATAAATTTAAAAAAAAAAGTAAATTAAGAATGGCCAAATGAATGATCCGACAATTGTGGTGAGCAGATGGGCTACAACTAGAAGGGCCTACCCAGTATTAGAATAACGTTCCTAATAAAGTGCTCGGTAATAGGCAGCTACATGGCTAACAGAGGTCAGAATTCTGTGAAAACCCTTTGAAATGACAAAGCCCAGCCAAAGTCATTGTTTTCTACACACAAGTAGCATTATAATAAGACATTTAAATAAGTGTTTGATACTTACGGTCAAGTCCATTGATGTATCGGATTCTGATTTCACAGTGTCCCCAAACTGCACTGACTACAGGGTACAACTTTCTGCCTTTCAGTCCTCGGAAAGCCACCCCCAGATACTGTCCATCCACAATAAAACTTAAAGTGCCTTCGTCCATGTCCAGCACTACAAGGAACGAGTCGGGTACAATAAAAGTCTCATCTGGCTCCAGAAAAGCTGGGTAGGTCTTGCTGGGCAGGTTCTTGCCATCGTGGTATAGTTTGTTTCTGCCTAGGTCCCAGCCCCAGGATTCACTATTGTTCCCGACCAGTGCCGTGTATCCTACAGAATGCAGAGGTGCATCCCCAGTGGCCACGCCCACTACTGCATGCGTGCCACGCTGGCGCAACGCCCAGCTGATCTCCCAGACGTGAAGACCTCGCGTGTAGCCCACGCGGCCACGAATAGCGTCCGTACTTTGCGCCACTGGGTGCCGGTGGAAGATTAGCTTGTTGTCCTCCTTGACAAAGATGTTGAGCGACCGGTCATCGTTGTTCCACGAGTGCTGCACTTGAACTGCTGTCAGGGCAGGTGGCATGTCCAGTAGCATGTCCAGCCGTGGTGGCTTGGAATAGTCCAGGGCCTGGAGTTGAAGCTTCAGCGGCCGACTCGCAGGGTCCCGCATATCCACCGTCTTTATACCCCCTGGAACCTTCTGCCCCATGCTCTGGGTGGTTCAGACTGCAACTTGTGCCACCTCCCTCCACAAAACCGAGCAAGGAATGGCAAACAGCAAGTACGGCCGAGGTTCCACTCCTTTACCTCAGCCTCAACACCAACCACAAGGCGTGATGCTTATGAATCAGAAGGCGCCGAGAAACCCAGGCAAAAGTGCAAATGGTAAGCCTGCCTGAGAAAGCAGAATGAGCCAAGTATTAGTGATGGTAACAGGAAAAAACATCAAGTAACCAAGTTAAAATACAAGCATGACCAGAATGTTTGTGCCGGGTATTACACATGGAATGTGCAAATGTGCGTTAGGCAGAAGTTACATAACCAGTGTAGTTTCATACAGGCTGCTATTCTTGCTGCAAAGTCTTAAATGGTTCCTGCATGCATATCTAGAAAAACTGGGATTTTGCAGTGTCGAGACAGGTGAGATTCTAGAACCAGCTAGAAGTATGACGGTTTTAAAAATGAAAATTCAAGCTCGTCTAGGCAGGAGATAACAATAGCAATACAGGTAGACCCTGATTAACAATGGGGATACATTTGGACAAAACCATCAGTTGAAGTTCAATTTATTGTAAATTGAGGAGTATGTACACACACACACACACACACACACACACACACACACACTCTAGAACCTGCCGCACGGTTAACACTACAGCATGACTAAACTGTTGACCTAGGCTGAAGCTGGCTTTCCTGTTACGCAGATGATGGCATCTCAGTAGCGCCTGTTCATCAGTAAAGTTTTAATGCATTCGATTAACAGCTCATATCGTATCAAAAAACATGAATGTTGCTATGTGTATTGTGTGTGTATACACACACATGTGTGTAAAGGCCAACACGCTGAGAGGACCAAGGCTCTTAAACAGTTAAAATTCAGGAATACCAGTGGAGCCAAGGCCTAATTGAATTGTAGACAAGAGTTCATTGAGTAGCGCTTTGGTCCTTTTCTGATACAAGTAAACAACCATTTAAAATAGGCCATGCTTATCCAAGGATGGCCAAAGCGAGGGAGAGAAAGAGGGGGGAAAAAAAGAGGATGGCAAATTTGAGAATCTAACACAATAAGGTTTTCAATGGTTGTCCAGCCTTAAAAAGTAAGAAACATGTTAATTTGCAACACTCAGTCCTTGAGTTTAATCTTCCCCTTCAACTACAGCTAAAACACATTCGCATGTGTGGGAAAGTACGCCACATGCATGTGACACCATGCTGTTGCGTTTCTGCAGGGTTATTTGGTACCCGATTACCTGACCCAATATGTAGGCAACTGATTAGAATGCAGTGGTTGTTATGTGCATTTGCAGCGCTTTGTGAAAACTGGCAGCTTGTATGACAATCAAGGCCACATGCAAATACTCATAATAATGGGGGCTTTCCTGGACCTTAATAAGTGTGACCTGGTTCTATGTTGCCAACTTCTGAACAGCCATCAGCTTAGGGAGTGGAGGAGTTGAAAGCTAAAACAGCCCTGATTATTACAATCAATAGCAATGGCATGATTGATTCACAGACTGCAATAAAAAGGGGACATGATCATGGACAGGCAGAAGTAGTCATGCATTCTCAGGATCTAGCAGGCAGCTGCAAGTGAGACTGGGATAATAAGAAAAACAATTCATGGTGAAAACCAAATGTCATAATTGCTAGATTAAAGTACTGGACAGAAAGTAATTAGGGCCATCTGCCAAAGGCAAGACCAAAAAAAAAAGCTCATGCCCAACTCCCTAGATGCCAGTTTCAACCCAATAAACAGTACATGAATAGATTTGATTCATGAAGTAACCACCAATCAAAAAGTAAAATATGCAAAATTCACATTTGTACATTTACCCATTGCACACCTGTACTAATGCAATTCCAGAAGCAATACTGTTTTTGAATCTCTGGCATTATGGTATAAAGTAAAAGGGGTTTATTACATGAAACACAGTAAGCAGACAAAATATATATAAAACTAAATTTACAGAGGATATTGTTCTGGTAAATAAAAATAAATTACAAGAAAGTGAACCAAACTTGGAAACTTCTGTATGGTACAGGGTACCGTATTTTTCGGACCATAAGGCGCACTTCCAATCCTTTAATTTTCTCAAAAATCGACCGTGTGCCTTAAAATGCGGTGTGTCTAATGTATGAATTAATTCTGGTTGTGCTTTCTGACCTAGAACCGATTGTAGATGGTACACGGCGCTCATAAATCTGTCAAAATGTTTTAGCACGACCTTGGTAACTTACGAAGCTCACGGCAACCGTAGTTAGGAACATAGTAGCGGAGTAATACCGATCTGTGCCTCAGCATTAGTGTACGTGCATTCATTCATTTATTTATTTTCGAAGCGGATTTCAAACACAACGCTATCAGTCACGCAGTACAACATGGACATAGAGCAGCTGCGAGAGAATTCAACATTAACGAATCAATGGTACGGAAGTGGAGGAAGCAAGAAGACGCCCTGCGCCAGGTAAAGACCAAACTGAGTTTCCGAGGGAACTTAAGAGTTTTGTTTCATTTAATGCGCCTTATAACCCGGTGCGCTTTATGTATGAAAATAGATCCGTTAGCAGCCGATCACTGATATTGCGCCTTATAACCCGGTGCACTTTATAGCCCGGAAAATACGGTACTGGACAATGGGAATGACCAACAGTCCCACGGCATTAGCAGCCCACTAACCATATGGCGGTTCACTGTTAATACCCTTGGAAGTTCACTACATTACATGATCATTTCCAAACTGAACTAGATTTGGGAGAACCCATAGAAGAGAAAAAATCTTGAAATACTGCTTTTCCCAGCTAGGAATGCAGGGGCCATTGCCCATCTAAAGAACAGTGTACAAGCATGGCCAGAACAAGTCAACAGTCCACTTCAGGGAACACCGCTACATTTTCAGATGATTTCACCCTTTACCTCCTCAAACTTCAGCTTCCTCCCCTTCAGACAAAGCCAATCATGCTGTCGACACCTGACTCAGCCATAGGGCATTGCCACGAATTGAATCCAGGTCAGAGTGCACAATTTGAATTAAGCACTTCCACCAGATCTCATTGGTTTGCTGACTCACTTTAGCAGTGCATCTACGTTAAAAAAAACAACAACAACAAAAAAAAACCCTGTGAACATGCTTCGACACGCTTCAGAAAAACAAATTAACACGACAACTTAAGCGTTGCTCTGCAGGTGACTACTTCTTGTACGCGCCACGGAACCAGTTACACTCGTTTCCCCTCAATGCAGGATTCAATCAAACAGAAAGCCTAGAATAACAATTTGCAGATTCACAATAGTCTTTAAAAAGACCATACACTTTCTCCTCAGCTGAACTGGTTTAAATCAGCCTGGTGATTATTGAACAACGGCTGACCTTTAATCCAGTCTGAATAATACTCTGCTTTCAAAACCAGGTTCACAGGTTCCAATTCAGAAAGGAACCATTTCCTAGAACCAAGCATGCCTGAACAGTGGCAAGAAAACAAAAGGTGTTTAGTCAAAGGCAGAGAGACAGTGGAAAGATGACGACGCCTTGTGAAGGCACGGAATACTTGAACTGAACCCGACATGAGCTTGGACTGGCCCCAGAATAATACAATTCAGCCATAGGACAGCATCTCACAGCTGCCTGCACTGCTATTGCAGTAAACTCAGGACTACAGTTTCACAACCAAGAGCGAGAAGCAGAAAAAGCAGATCAGGCAGAAAGGTCATCAGTGCAGATCCACTACAGCTGAATGAGTGAGAGGTTATAACTAGGGCTGGGCGGTATAATCGGTTCAACCAGTACACTGGTGTTTTTTCCCCCCGTACGGTACGCATTTTTCATATACTTCCATATCAGTGCATAGCAGAAATGGAAGCTCTAACGCTTCAAATTCTACAACATTTTTTGCCACTGCAAGCACTGCCAAGTAGAACATCACCACCGAACAGCATGCTAGGTAAAGCTCACTAGCTAGCCAGGCAACATAACATACACCACATCCTAGAATAGTCTGTAAACAGCTGGGAACGGCTCTGTCAGATTAAAGAACAGAACACAGAAATTGATTATAAAAGTACCAGAGATAACGACATTATGAATGCAGTAACTGATTAGGCCCTTTTTTTGTGTGTGATCAGCTTCAAAACAATCAGGCGTTCAGTCTTGTAACCGGTTCTATGCCGGTCAACCACACACGAACAGCATGGCACTTTTACTAACAGTGCGTTTACCAACTATAATTCATTTAAAGTGTGTCAAGTTTTGGCCACTCAAGGGTTTGTTTGCTGATGAGAAGGTAGTGTGTTTTGATTGCTACTTAGTCTAGCTAAGTAGGGTCTCTAAATACTGCATTACTGATGAGTCCCCCACTAATAAGTGGACAGTGAACCATTTTCAACACAGCCATGTCTTCAGCATAAAAACTGTTTGAATTACATACATGGCAAAATAAGTCATGAAGGATCCACTCCAAAAACGAGTTTAATAAGACATTTAAAACGTCAGCCCACTGAATATGCAAAGCAAACAAAGTGAAAGAGGCTAAAGCTAAAGCTAGCGAGAGCAGAGCCAGACACAATATAATGCATGTAAATGGTGTTTTGGTCATACCACACAGCCCTAGTTATAAGGAAACAATTCTGCTTAAATGAGGTCAAACGAATTTCTGTTTGGAATCTGTTAGGCCATAATTGCCATTATATAACCTTCCCTCAAATTGGGATGGGCCCCCTGACGCCTGCACTATGCCGGATAAACTGGCTCTTGAATTCCAAATACGCAAACTGATTAATGACTGTACATATGTAGATGGAGGAAACTCCTTGTTCATATCATGCTGCTATGACAGTGGAATAAAACAAAACACTTCATTAGGTACACCCATTCAACTGCTCCAACACAAATGTCAAATGAGCCAATCACATGGCAGAAGCTCAGCAGATTTAGATATGTAGACATGGTCAAGATGACCTGCTCAAGTTCAAGCCAAGCACCAGAATGGCCAAGGTAAGGTATTAGGTCTTTAACGCTGTGACTGCCCAATGGGCCATAATCGCAGTAGGAACGGTCACGGAAAACAATTCATTGGTGATGAAGCAAAGTACAAAACACCACACAACTAGGTTCCAACCATCAAGCATAAAATCACGTGTTTCTTCAAGTCAATAATTGAGAGGAAACTAAGTAGCCTTTTCGCTTCAATAGTATTATAAACATCCCATATAGTAGGGGTTATAAGTTGTTGCCTCAGTATCGAGAGCAGCCCACACACTAGTAAAATGTGTTTTACTTATAGGGGAACTAGGCAGGTAGTGCAAGTTGGGGCCACTACACCCTCCACTAAATGCGAGTGGGTCAGTCTATGCGGCATCTGGTCTACACCACTTGGTCCCATCAGCTTGCGAGGCAAGTAGTACTCGAGGCAAGTGCCAGCAATAGAGCATGGGCCTCAGCCAAGTATATTGAGCTGTAACTTGGAAGGACCACTCCTTTTGTCCGTTGCCCGGCTACCATTGCAGCAGCCACTTGGTTGTTAGAATGGGCAAGAAAGGTGATTCAAGTGACTGAATGTGGCATGGTTGCTGGTACTAGATGGGCTGGCTGGTCTGAGTATTTCAGAAACTGCTTATCTACTGGGATTTTAAGAAAATACCCATCAAGTGGCAGTTCTCTGGGTGTAAATGCCTTGATGCCAGAGGTCAGTGGACAATGGCCAGACTGGTTCAAGCTACAACCAAGGTATGCAGAATAGCATTTCTGAATGCACAATACAAACCTTGAAGCAGAAGACTGCACCAGGTACCACTCCTTTCAGCTAAGAACAGATAACTGAGGGTAGAATTCACATGGGCTCAAGAAAATTGGACAACAGAAGATTAGATTTGGTCTGACGAAACTTAATTTGCTGCAACATCCAGAAGGTATGGTTAGAATGGTGCACACTTTGGGCTTAATACCAATTGAGCATTGTTTAAATGCAACAGCCTACCTGAGTATTTTTGCTGATCACGTCCATACCTTTATGATCACAGGGTACTATCCTCTATGCAACATGTCACAGCTCATATCATCTCAAACTGGTTTCTTGAACATGATAATTAGTTCCTTGTGCTCAAATGGCCTCCATAATCACAAGATCTGAACCCAACAGAGCACCTTTGGGATTGGGTAGAACAGGAGATTCAGATCATGCATGGGCAGCTGACAAATCTGCAGTAACTGCCTGATGCCATCATGTCAATATTGACAAAAATCTCTGAACAATGTTTCTAGCACCTTGTTGAATCTAAGCCACAAGAGAGTTCAGGCAGTTCTGAAGGCAAGAGTTCAACCCAGTACTAGCATGGAGTACCTAATGAAGTGGCAGGTGAGTATGTATTCAAGTGTGTGCACGCAATACAAAAAGCAGGCAAGTCACAGGACAGAGGGAGTACAGAACACATTTTGAGCATACAGGCAGTTGTGTAATCAAACTATCAAATTGACATTACACTTACAGCATTTAGCAGACGCCCTTATCCTGAGCGACTTACAATTGGTACAGTCTTACAATCCAAGCAATTATGGGTTAAGGGTCTTGCTCAAGGACCCAACAGAGGTGGGATTTGAACCCTGGACCTGGACCCTCTGGTCCATAGTTCAGTACTTTACCCGCTAGGCTACCCCAGTCCCCAAATGACCATTATGTATCGATTAAGTCACAGGACACAGTATTCAAAATTTCCATAGTCATATGCATCCAATTTAGGGAAATATTGGGCAGGGATATAAGAAGCATCACAAGTTGAGAAGCAAGCCTAAACAGAGTGCTAAGCCATCGCAGGACACAAGGGTACACACAGTCACTTGAGACCAGCTGACTAAACAAGTCTTTGGAATGCAGGAGGAAACCGGAGTACACAGGGAGAACATGGAAACTCCTCACAGACAGAGTCTAGGCATCCCTAGAGCTATGAGACAACAGCACCAGTTACTGTGTCACGGTTAAAAATCAGTGACATAAATATTCACATCTACTGTTGGATCAGGGGGTGCATAAGTCGAATATGCTAGCCCACAACTGCAGTGATCAGGGCATGGGACCCAGCACCTACTGGGTCAAGTGTCACATGAGCCATGTTCAACCTGCACATAAAAGTGGCCCAAGTCAGACGGAGTAGGTTGTTCAGATTTTCTTAAGGTGTCCTGTATTCAAAATTATTCTGAACAGGTCAGGCTATTGATCCACAGAAGAACCACAAGCCATCTGAAACGTTTCCTCAGAAGTACACACACACAAAATGGAACACAGTAGCAAATACTAATATGAAATTGCTCACGTTAATGTGCACCGAATGACAATGCCAAATTAGTAGACATACAACAAGGGCAAGGAGGAAAGAGGATTTGGATGGTTTTCTGTGGGAAGGTCTGCCTGGATGCAAGAGCAGAGCCAGGAAAGATGGGACCACAATGTGGACAGTTTCAAATGTCATGTTTAACTATGACCTGAAGCAGGACACCAATTTGAGCTACTTATTTGAGGTCGGGAGATCATTTTTCAGCACCGAAACAGCGAGCCCAACCAAGCCTGGTTACGTTCTGGAATCCTATTTTCAGAAGGGTAGGTGCCAGAGCTTGTGGACCCGGGCCAGAAAAAAAAAAACAAGAATAAAACAGAAGTAATAAGAATACATTTTTTAAAATACACGTTTACATAAAACATGAATATTCATTCTAGTTTGGCAGCATCTCAATATACATTATAAATATTAGGTTGAACTAAGGAATTTAAGTTATTGCCAAAAAAAAATAAAAAAGTTAAGAGTTACTGCCAACTCAGCACTTAAATGGCTATATCGTTGGCACACTATGCTGCATTTACTGTTCCAGTCTTTAAAATCATGTGTCAAAGTTCTACAGTGGTGCATGAAAGTTTGTGAACCCTTTAGAATTTATTTTACTGCACAAATATGACCTGAAACATCAGATTTTCACACAAGTCCTAAAAGTGGATAAAGAGAACCCAGTTAAACAAACGAGACAAATATACTTGGTCATTTATTTATTGAGAAAAAAGATTTAATATTACATAGTGAGTGGCAAAAGTATGTGAACCTCTAGGATTAACAGTTAATTTGAAAATGAAATTAGAGTCAGGTGTTTTCAATCAATGGGATGACAATCAGGTGCGAGTGGGCACCCTGTTTTATTTAAAGAACAGGGATCTATCAAAGTCTGCTCTACACAACACATGTTTGTGATGAAACAAAGGCATGAACAAAGGAGATTTCTGAGGACCTCAGAGTTGTTGATGCTCATCAGGCTGGAAAAGGTTACAAAGCCATGCCTAAAGAGTTTGGACTCCACCAATCCACAGTCAGACAGATTGTGTACAAATGGAGGAAATTCAATACCATCGTTACCCTTCCCAGGAGTGGTCGACCAACAAAGATCACTAAGAGCAAGGCGTGTAATAGCTGGCGATGTCACAGCTTGTTTTGCTGCATCTGGGCCAGGATGGCTTGCCATCATTGATGGAACAATGAATTCTGAATGATATCAGAGAATTCTAAAGGGAAATGTCAGGACATCTGTCCATGAACTGAAGGGAAGGTGGGTCATGCAGCAAGACAATAACCCTAAGCTCACAAGTCGTTCTACCAAAGAATGGTAAAAGAAGAATAAAGTTAATGTTTTGAAATGGCCAAGTCAAAGCCACTCACCAATATGTCATATTGCATCATTTTCCTCAATAACTAAATGACCAAGCATAATATTTGTCTCTTTTGTTTATGCACTTGACTGTAAAGTAGCAAAGTCTCTGTTTATTAGGTCAAAGAAGCAATGACACACAATGTAGCACCATGACATAGCATTTTGCATTCAATTGCGTTAGGGTTGGGCGGTGTACCAGTATTAAAGTGAATACCAGTATGAAGTCGTGCCATGATACAAATTTCGCAATACGTTGGATACCATTATAATCCTAAATACACAGATTAAGAAACAGCTCAACTCAAGACAGAACAAACAAACCTGAACAGGTGCTATTGGCAACCACACAGAAACCTTGCTCATTTACAAAACAAAAATGCAGTTTTAAGACTATTTGCAATGACTGTGCCAGCAGATTATTCCTTTTCTTCCATGAACAAAACGCATTAAAACACCTAGATTAATGGTGAAATTAGAGCATTTGGAACTTGGCTGTCTTGCTAAATCAGTGTTAAACATAGGCTAATTCCAACAGACAGTTTAAAAAAAATGGAAACGTCCTCAACGTTCCTTCGAGTGGAGCTAAGGGAATTGCTTTCATTGTGGGGCTTGACAGAATCAAGTCAAGTTTGTGTGACTACTGACAAGTATTCAAGTATGAGCAAGCAGGTTATTTACTGGAAAAGAAGAAATCAATTAATTGCATGTAAATCTATGAAATGATTTTGTATACATTTATGCAAATAAATTGATCTTGAATGTAATCATAACTTAAGTGGCAGAAGCAGCACACCAAATTTACAAAAAAAAAGGTTTTACTGTATTGAATTCACCATGCTCATTTGTAGCAAAATCTTAGTTCTTGCGAGTTCTTCTGGGACAGTCATTAGATGAGTTCAGCAGCTTTCAGAGATTAATAGCACCGGAACAGGTGCAGTCATGATTGAGTCATGCTGTTCGGCCGTTGTATCTTAATGATGGCAGTGACGTCAGTTTTGAAAAGGTTCAACTTGCTTTTCCTGCTTACACTCATGAGGAAGCAAAGAAAGAAGAATCACCTTTCATCAGCTGAATAAAAACAGACCCAATACCAACAGAGGCAAGACTCATATCCTGACAAGACTGCTTAATCGACTGCTGAATCACCACCCAGAGGTCTCTGAAGGCTCAGATGCTGTCAGCAGATTAATCGGCTGACAGAATGACTCAAAGATAATTCCTACTTTATGTTATTCTGCTACAATCTGTAGGGAAACCATCAAATTTACAGATGCATGAAGGACATGGAGATCTGCTGAGTCATCTTGTGCACAGCATTGAAAGCTATAAGGCATACACTGCAAGTATTCAAGATCTAAAGAATCACAGTATCATCAATACCATTTTGTACACAAGTACATGAAAAACGCATTAGCCAAACAATACATCAACATGCAACACGTCTAACTAAAGGTAATATTTTACAAATCTGCATAACATGGACGCCATAAAGTTCAAGGCGATTTCAAATTAAAACCAGGGGTGTGGCTGGATCTTCCAGTACAATTATCCAGAATTTACAAAAATTGTCCAATTACCAGTCTAGTTCAAGGTTAGTCTAGTGACCAACCTTGAAAACCTGCCGGGTGTGCTGAAGAGGGCAGTTCACAAGAGAGGATCTACTGTATTAAGTATCGTCTCAGATTCAACAACCTATTCCCCAGTTAAGTCTGTACTCTAATCAAATCCTTCCTGCCTTATACCAATGGTTCAGGCTGGTGGCAGGGGATATTTTCTGCAGGATAACGCAGCATGTCATAAAGCTCAAATAATCTCAAACAGGTTTCTTGAACATGAGTGAGTTCTCTGTACTCAAATGGCCTTCACAGTCACCAGACCACAATCCTATAGACCACCTTTGGGATATGCTGGATTGGGAGAGTCGCATCATGGATGTGATGCCATCAAGTCAGTATGGACCAAAACATCACCAGTACCTTCTCCCAAAACTTATTTGATGTGGGTATTAGAATGGAGTAGAGTGGCTTCCCCATTTTGCTGCTACCACAGCTTTCAACCATCTGAGAACAATAAATAATAGTGTTTTGGAACATGACTGAGGTCAGGCATTGATGTTGGACATTATTCCGATTCATGACATGTCTCAAAGTTAAGGTCAGGGCTCTGAGAACAGCTGAGGTGTTCAAAACAACCCATTCTATTACCAGTGATTGTCAATGGAGATTCCGTGTCTGTATGGTTCATATCATGAATCCATTAGAAGGGGTTTGACATATTTTTGGCCATATTGTAGATGGAAAAAAATTACTATTATGCAGGTTACGTGCACTTAATCCACAAATGTAAATCAGTCCTGGGTTAACAACTACAAAGTACTCTCTCAAAGCAGACCTGTTGACAAGTCATTTAAGTTAGAGACTACACAATTAAAAAATAAAAGTTATTTTGCCAATCCCTAATATGCAAATCTTAGCTCCAATTACTCTGAAAGGTCAAAGAACATACTGGAGACACACAAAACTCCTTAATGTGTGTCAGGCAGTATTCTTATGACCACAGAGAACATGCAAAACAGTAACACCAGAATAGTCTTTCAATTCCTACAGAAAAAACACGCAAACAAGTTAAAGCCATAGTCAAACTCCAGGCACTGCATTGGATTAAAGGTGTAAGGAATAGAAATGACCACACTGATGAATAACAATATCGTACTGAAGCTTAGTAATTGGAGCTGTGAGGCATTCACAGAAATAACATCTGCATCAGGAAAGTGACAATGCACTAGAGGAACAATACCTAAAAAAATTTAAACCAGAAAAACAAAAACAAACCCAATTCACCTAGGGGTAACTAGCATGTCAAAAGTAATGCATTAAAATAACTGAACCCATTTTCATTACTTTTCTGTTTAATCAGAACAGCCCAAAAGCACAATACATGGCTTGGTCTATTGGAACAAGTTCCTGCAACAACAATAAATCACATACTCTGAAAGCAACTTTAAAACGCCAATAGAATCGATGTAATTGTACAGCTGCTGACCAACACAAACAGTTTTATTTGTAAATGTAATATCAACTGACAAAGAAAGGGAGGGAATGTGAACGTCCACAATCAGCAAATCCCAATATAGCATTAACTTCACTACAGTGAATACTGAATAATAGTGCAGCCATCTAAAATGTCCTAACACTACATAACCTACTGCAATACACAGCCTAACCTCGTTATCTTGCCAAACTCATCTCGTCACCTGTGATGGCTGGACAGATTTCCCTCCATGCACTTTACCTCGAAAAGCCACCAACCATGGCTCTCGGCAATCACATCGTCAGTCTTTTACTTGCCCTAAAGCATACGACATGATCGACCCACTGAAACAGACGTAGGTGAGATAACGAGGTTGGACTGACTGTACAACAATTCCCACAGCTTTATGGCTGTCGCAGTGTATTCAGTAGAAATGTAGTTGTGCAACTGATACACTTCCAGTTAAGCAACATTCAAAAGTTCCCTTTCAAAATGATTAAATAAGCAAAAAACGTTTAACAGCTGCATAAACCCACAAACTCCTCCCTTAACAATAACCGCCCTGTAGCACTCACCCCTATCTTGATGAAGTCTTTCGAGAGGCTGGTAAAAGACCACATTACCCCCAAACTCCCTCCCACACTCGACCCATACCAGTTTGCCTACCGCCCAAATCACTCTGTAGAAGATGCTACCTCCTCTGCACTGCACCTGAGCTTAGAACCTCTGGAAGGAAAAAAAACGGACGTTGTGCGGACGTCGTTTCTGGACTTCAGCAAACTGATGTCCCTTGGTTTCAGCACTCAGATGTGTAATTGGCTGTTGGATTTTTTTTAACCAACAGACCCCAGTCTGTGCAAGTGGGTAACGATGTCTACAGAGCCATCTTTGAGCACTGTCTCCCCTCAAGGCTGCGTCCTGAGCCCGCTGCAGTTCAACCCATTGACCCATGACTGCTGTGTCAGGTCCACTACCAACCACATTGTGAAGTTTGCAGATGACACAACGATTGTGGGCCTAATCCACGATGACAACAACCTGGACTATGGAGACGAGGTGAAGCATCTGGTTGACAGGTGCACAATAAACAACTTGGCCCTGAATGTTAATAAAACTAAGAGAGGACACCGTCGACTTCAGGAGGAGCCAACCCATCGACGTCACTCATCATCAAGGACACAGCAGTGGACATAGTCAGCAAAACCAAGTTCTTGGGGGTAACAGAGAACACACACTGACTGCATCCGTACGTAACGCACACACACACAGACCCACACAAGAGCGTCACACACCTGAGATGGATGAGAAGACCCCCCCCGTACCTCAGATTCTCACCACCTTCTACAGAGGCACTGTAGAGAGCATACTGACCAGTTGCACATCTCTGTCTGGGCAGGAGCCTGTAGTGTTCTCTGACTGAAGTCCTTGCAAAGGGTGGTAACGACAGTGGAGAAAATTATTGGACTTCACTTCCTCATTGTGAACATTGTGAAAAAGTCTGTGTCTGTCCAAAAGCTCAGCATCAGACATAGTAGCCCCCTCCCACCCCCATCATGGACTGTTTCTCACTGCTGGCCTTTGGCAAAGAGAGATTTCGTAGTCTTTGTTGCAGAACAGCCAGATTCACAAAACCAGCTCTTCCACATGCCATAAGACTGTGGAACTCGATATAAAAATGCTGCTCCATTTTCACTGTTTTTCTTTTTTTATTTTGTACCAATTCACTATTGTCGATTACTCAATACTTCAGAGCTTCATACATACACACCACACTTCGAGTCAAGGCAACTGAATTGCGTTCATTCTTATGAGCACTGTATGGTGTTCGTAATTTGAATGAACAAAATCTGTCAAGATGGTCCTGTCAATAAGTAAAACAAACCCGGAGTACGTGGCAGTGAGAACCTGCCTGGACATGCAAACAAGAAACAGGAAAGGCTGGACCCACAAATGTGGACACCTTTACAGACAAAATTCATCTAAAATTTGGAATAACAAACCCAAACCACAACCATCTAGAAAAATGTAAGACTTGCAAAAAACTAGGCCAATAATTTCAGACGGTTCATATAGTCAAGATTAAAAAAAAAACAAGCAGATGTTGCAGTGTGAACATAGCCCCAAGGCTAAATTATATGCTACCATCTTGAAATGGGCATGTACACGTGTTCAGAAGCAATCAACACTCAAAATGGCATGTTTAGGGACTTGGTCCCCTTTACATCCGAACATTGCTTTAACTAGTGAGCAGAAACAGATGGCAAACTAATGTGTTCTCCTTAGCGTTTTTCTTCTGTTTCTCCCTTTCCTCAGCACCTGATGACGATGGGCCTCATGATTTTCGACATTGCTATGGCAGCTTTAATTTTCCCCAAACCACCCATGAGTGACCACCTCAAATTAATCACTTACACTGCCTACAACAAGCAAACTGCCCTCCAAGTGTCTCAGTAAGCTGGTAACAGGGTAATCATTTTTCTGATCTTTGCCGACTGTCCTGCCAATGATTTTTTTTCCCTTAATTCAGCATCAATGCCCAGTTCGTTTTAGCACCTGTGTGGAACGGTCAGGCTAATGTGTACTCGAAAAAGTTTAACAAGGTGCGTTTGGGACAGAGAATCTTCACAGCCATTTTTGCAAAACCTTAACAGAACAGCAGCAAACTTAGGCTGCTAGCGTTCTGCTCCGCTGAATAGCAAAATCTCAACAGGTCAAACTGTGATAAAGCTTTTTATAACATCCCAGAATTATATTATCAACTCATATGCAAGCCCTACAACATTATTCATACAGTACACCTGCACTGTAGCAACCCTGTCATTGATAAACCAGTAGGGATGCACCAAAATGAAATTTTGGCCCAAAAACCAAAACAAAACCAAAACTTTGCCCTAAAGCCAAATGTGTTTTTTTTGTAGGTTTCAACAGTTTAATCAAGCACCAACTTTAACTTTTGTTTGTTTAATTTTCCTTTTTTACTTATTCCTCCAGATTAGGTGTGAATAAACATGGGACATGAAAAATTTAAATGTTCCTTTTTGTCAATGCAGGGGAGGACATTATCCAGCTTTGTGAAAAATTTCCACAAAGCTGGAGGAAAGTGTGGAAGACTTATAATAAAGTGATTGAATTACATTGCACCTGTTGTTGTGTGTCTCAGGTGCTTTATGTCCAGTTATCAGTTAAATGTGCAAAACCACAGATCTCATTCAGAAGGGCTTACATTTTCCCCTCATGTTCTTATATTAGCTTCTATCTACATTGCCCACCCCCCATTACAACTCGTTAAAAGTGTGTGTGTGTGTGTTATGATGTTCCTCCAGAAAGAAGCTTTAAGGACAGATGACATGGCAAAGACTAGAATCCAGATTTGCAAAACATTACTAGTGTTTGTGCAGAGGGTGTGACGCAATCAGTATTTCTGGCCGAAAAAAAAATGGTTGCCAAATATTCAGTGCATCCCTAATTAACAAATGTTGGACATGCATGCTTCTGCCTTTGCCCAAAGAATTAGTCTAGAATTATCTAGTGCCACATGCTACAAAACAACCAGTACCTCAATTAACCACCAACTAAAATGCAAGTTTATGTTTCTCACTGATAGAAGTAAAGTGGAGGGTGTAGAAAGCTATTTGGATCACCATCTACTTCCACTATTTTATGGCTCACTGTTATAGCAGGAAAGCCGTTCAGACAGACCAAACTTAAATACCACACACGTTAAAGAGGGAATTCAGCTGGCAGGACTGACTAGTCATGATGCAAGGCTTTAGTAAAACATTCAACTACACGGTTGGATATTTTTTATAGATTGGTAGTTCATCATCCACTGCAAGCCAGCTGAAGTCAATAGTACAATGAAAGTTTGCATACAGCTTGGTTTGTCATTGAATGCAAATACATGAAATGTGACTGTTGACATCCTTGTTTAATGAGTAACAAACTACGATTGTGAAGCAGCTGGTGGCATCTTTAAAAGGCATTTTGTGCAATTTCCACATCATACTCCTGAACTGATTTAAACAAAGGGAAATATCACCAAGACAAAAACTGCAGGTGACCACCAGAAGACTTCGTGAAAATGTTAGTAGTAAGTAGCCTTCAGAGCCAAATTTATTTATAGAGATGCACCAATTGATCCGCGGGTAACCGGAGTAGGCCTCAGTCTCAACCGATTTGGTTCGGCTCACATTTACACTAGTGCACTACATGGCGGTGAGATCGTCAAAAACATAGCCACATGACCAGCACAGTGCTTTTGCTAACTTTAACTCAGAATTCAGTTCATGTGTGTAAGGAGCTTTAAACATTGTTTAGTCCCTCATAAGTTTGTTTATAAGACTGACATGAGGAAGTGTTATGATTTCAGTTGGGATTTTAGAGCTACTTAGAAAACTGCATAGTCTCACCCTATATAGCACAGAACTAATGAGGGGGTAGGAATCCATTACAGTCACAGCCATGTCTTCAGTGTGAAGTTCTTCACTGTAAGTGAGGACAAGCTCACTGTTTGCAATGCATACATGTTGACAAAGATACCTTGATTTCAATTTGTATTATTCAGTGGACCTGTAAAAAATTTTTTTTTGTTTTTCATATTTTAATATTTTATTTGGAGGTTTGTGGGGGGAAAAAAAAATAATAAATAAAATAAAAAAATAAAAAAAGTTTGTCCTATAACCTAATGCACATTTTCATGTTGAGATGCAAGAGGTTCCATTACACCGGAAGTTTGAACAAACCTTCTCTATGCTGTCATTTATTATTCTTAAAAAAATAAAAACTCAGACTAAAGTTAGAATCGGCCAGTCATGTGTTTTAAAAAAATAAAATAAAATAACATAACATAACTGGAATCAGCCCAAGAGAAATTGCAATCGGTGAAATCTCTTTTCACAGCAGCATTCGAAAGAAGTCCTACAAATATCTAGGCCCACAGCATCATTTAAGCATGCTACAGCAACAGCAGCAAGGAAAAACTCCTTCAAAACTCCTAACGAGAGAGAACCATTCAGAGGGCCAGTATCACTATTACTAACACGTCTCTCGCAGCGCCAGCTACAATCTCAATAATTAGCCTTTGAAAAATTCAACCCTCACAATAACATGGCCAAAGGTATAGAAAATGTGGAGTGTTGTTTCACTTTCTCATGACTCATGACTTAGAAAGATGAGAGAGGTCTGTAATTTTCATCATCGGTACACTTCAACTATGAGAGACAAATTGAGGGGGGGGGAAAAAATCCAGGAATCACACATTGTAGGATTTTAAAGAATTTTAATTGTAAATCATGGTGGAAAATAAGTATTTGGTCATCCACAAACAAGCCAAGATTTCTGGCTCTCACAGACCTTTTTCTATGGGGCCTGAGGTCTGGACACGGCTAGCCACGCCAGGACCTTGAAATGCTTTTTTTTTTAAACGGAGGTTTTGGCTTAAAATCTCAATACCTAACCCTGTTTCATTCTTTCTTAACACGGATTAGTCATCCTGTCCCCTTGGCAGAAAAACAGCCCAAAGCATGAGGTTTTCACCCCCCATGCTTCACAGTAGGTATGGTGCAACTCAGAATTCTTCTTCCTCCAAACACGCCTGGCACTGCAGATCCGAGTCCATCTTGGCGCAGTGTGTTACTGATGGTCAGCCTTGTTTACTTTGGTCCCATCTCTGCAGGTCATTCATCAGGTCCCCTCCGTGTAGTTCTGGGATTTCTGCTCACTGTTTTCATGATCACCTTTGACCCCACAGGATGAGATCCTTGTATGAGGCCCCAGATCGAGGAAGATTATCATTTTTTTTTGGGGGGGGGGGGGGGGGTGGGGGGGGTGAGTTGGGGGGGGGGGGGGGGTGGTCTTGTATGTCTTACAATTGCTCCCACAGCTGATTTAATTCACACCAAACCTGCTTGCTTGGAGTCTGACTGGTTGAGGCTGTGGACAGGTGTCTTTTATACAGATAAGGTCAAACAGGTCTGCCATTAAAAACACAGGTGGAGGACAGAAGAGCTTTCTTAACAGAAGTTTACAGGTCCTGTGAGAGCCAGAAAATCTTGCTTGTTTGTGGATGACAACAAATACTTATTTTCCCACCATGATTTACAATTAAATTCGTTTTAAAATCCTACAAATGTGATTTCCTGGATTTTTTATTCTCATTTTGTTCAATGTCTCATTTTTGTTGAAGTGTAAAACTATTATGAAAATTACAGACCTCTCTAATCTTTCTAAGTAGGAGAACATGCCAGCACAGTCGTGGCTGACAATACTTTTTTGCCCCACTGTAGCTGTAAGGTTGCTGCATGCACATGTGACTACAGTATAAAAAAAATAAAAAAATCCCCACTTGAAAACGGACCTGCGCATTGCTCAACACAAGCCAAAAATCTTATTCGCCTAATGAGTTCTCCCAAATTAATCATGTTACATAACCAGAGTCAATGATCGACCCCACTCCTTTTTGCTTCCCCTCGACTCCCTCCTCGTTACAAACATTTATCGCTCCTGCTTTTTTAACTTCCTCCCCTTACCCCCTTTTTACCCTTCATCACTGCCAGTACTTCGGTTCTAGCTCTCTTTCCAACGAGCATGACCTGTTTTTAGCTCGACTCTTCCCTCTTTAGCCTCACTTCTTGTCTTTCTTCCACGCCCCTCGTACCGGGTATCCCTACCACTCCCTATCCCATCTTGTCCCATCGCCCTCCCTACATTCCCATCTCCTACTCCCCTCCGCTCCTCTCTGAGCTCACTCTCCTTTTCCCCTCGTCCCCTCTCCACCGCCTCCCCCTCCCCCCCCCCCCCCCCCCGCCGACATCTGGAGCAAACCACGAACTAGACATGGTAAATAAAAACATCTTACAAAACAATTCCTAATGAAGCCTGCACCTCAACATTCACACTATTAATTTGTAGCAACTCAGGGACAATGTTTATTTTTTAAAACTGACAAGAAGGTAAAGGAAAATCACCACCCAAACAAGACCATAGCAAAGTCTAACAGCGTTATTAAATCAGTTCTAAGAGACGACATGTTTACACAATACATTGTCCCTGTTTGTGCGAGCCCTGGGGTGACTAACATGACTCAAGTTGCAGGCACACCACCTTTGCGCAAATTACACTTACTTTAATACAAATTGCTTCATAACAGAAGAAAATACTTGGATGAAATACCTGACCAAAAAGGAAGAAAATACAGATTTATGAAGTGTGTATTCTGGTTGTAAACAAAAACCCTGAGAAAATGAGTCACCTCCAAGTACTGCCATGTATGGCTATTCCTTGTGTCGGTGTAGGTGAATTTACCATTTTCTACTGCCGGTAAACATGAATTAATACATGTGTAGAGCCCTGACAGACATCTCCAGGATGCATTCTTCCATGTGCTCAGTGTTCCTGAGGTAAACTCCAGACACAACATGACCTTCAAGACAGTGCACTTGGAGAAGAGAACAACATTAAGTGTTACTATACGATTCACAGCTCCACATTACACTAAACCAAATGGATTCTGGATTTATTGTGCAATCACAAATTCGTTCTTACACGTCTGCTACAATTACTGGTTAGGGCACTTCATGGAGGAAAATTGCACTCAAAACAGCCCACTTTATACAATACAACTGGTCGAGGTCATTACTGGGGCTGGAGGTGCAAATGTCAACCACAGGGCTCCATCTAAGTGTGGCCCTGAACTGCTTATAGCCATGTTACTTCACATCCATTATCTTGTAATGCATTCTAGATTAGTGTGTTTGAAATGGCTGATTAAGTGCAACAAAAAGGGAGTAAATGAGAGCTTACCCTTCGTTAAACCCACACCACTTTTACATCTTTGCTTATCTGTTGCCTTATGGTTTCAGCAATACAAAGTTCTTTGTTCAGGTGTGGCCAAACACCAACCCTTCAAAGTAAACACTACAGGCACCTGAAAGCAGAAGGCACTTCAAACTGTGAATGGCTCCTACTTGAAAAGTCAAACACTTGGCCAAGAGAAAACAGTGACCTGAACGGCAGCATTAGGCCTGAAGTCCTCTTCAAACACCACTGGCTCCAGTTGAAACCAAACATGTGGCATCACAAGAAATGCAAAATCTCCATCTTGCATTCAGTCTACCAGATTTTAGCAATTCCTAATAAACCTTTAGTCTAAAATGACCTGTATATGACATGTAATCTTAAAAGGCATCAACTCTGCACTATAAAAGGACCCTGCCTGCATACACAGGTTCCAGGATGAACTGGTGCATGAAAAGGTTCTAGGTTGAACCTGTTTAAGTTAGTAACAATCAACAAGAAGAATGAATCATCTTAAAAGGCAAAGAATTGTGTAGACAGGATTTGTATATCCTTCAGTGGGTTGTTTCAGTGGAGAGTTCTTTGAGCTTTGTTTAGTCTCACTTCACCATGCAGGCATTTGGCATTAAGCTGCTGTTAACAGGTCTGACCAAACAGAACTTTGTCAGTATTGACCCGAGCTCCTGGTTCACAATGAGAACCTATTATGAACTTACCACTTAATGTTCAGCCAAGTTCCTGACATTATTCTATTAGTAAACAGGCACACAAGGTTTAGTCTGTTAAGAAATTCTTCAGCCTACAATTGTTAATCATCCATAGAGGAACTTTCCTGTAAGATCAGGAATTAATCCTGAAAAAAGACAGTAAGCATAGTCAGGAGGGACTTCAAGTAGAACCCTTTAGGATGTTAAGGAACTCTGTAAAATGCAAAGAGCCCTTTGGGAAGACAGAAACTATGTCCTTCGGTGGGTTGTTTAAGAATCAGGTTTGTATTAACTTCTATTGAGGTGCACTTCAAGTAGGCACTCAGAATTAAACTGCTGCCAACAGGTTTTACCAAACAAAAGTTGCACCAGTACTGAACTTAAGTCGAGGGTTAATAATGAAAACCTGTTATCCTACACAAACCAGCCTATAACTGCTACTCCACCCAAATTACACCACTTTTACTTTAGGGTTCTTCTTTTAGAAAGGTTTCTTCCTACAGTGACTCACCAACAACTGAGGAACTTTTCTGTAAAGTCAGAAATTCATCCCGGAAAACCGGCATATTCAGATGAGACAATGTATGACACGGTCTGAATAAAGTCAGGAGGCCAAGCTTGCTGGGTTAAACATGTTAACAGCATCTAAATAGTGAGAATAAACTGTATAACAAAGTAAAACAGAAATCCTACAAGACCACATCTTCAACCAGAACACCTAAGGACATTAAGGAACCATTTTAGAGTGCAAAAAAACAAAACATTTGAGGTGACAGAACCTTTACATCCCTCAGTGGGTTATTCAAGTAGAGAGTTCTTTAAGCTTAGTTTAGTCTCCCTTCACCATACAGACATTTAGCATTAAGATGTTAACAGGTTGGCCAAACAGAAGCTGCATCAGTACTGAACTGAGCAGCTGGTTCCTGTTAACCTATTCAAAATCAGCCTGTCAACAATCTACAATCACCATGTTTTTTAGGTTACACATTTAGAAAAGGGGTACTTAATGTTTCTTCAAGTAGAATGATTCTTCATAGAACTTAACGAGAGAGCACCAAGAAACTCTCGACAGAAACTAATCCTAAACCTGTTAACAGCTGTTAAATTGGGGTTAGTCAACAAAAACCCCTTCAGGACATTGAGGAAACTAATGCAAATATCCCTTTGAAGAGATAAAACCTTTATATTCCTCTGCGAGTTACAAATAGAAAAAGTTACTCCGGGGTTCTTAAAGTAGATATGGTTCTTCATACAAGCGTAAACACAAAGAAACTATCCTGTAAAGTCAGTAACTAATCCTGGAAAACAGTTGCATACTCGGACTGTGTATGAGGAGTGAAATGTTAGCATGGTCCCAGTCCCACCAAATGAATGAAACTCTGCAGATCAATTGTGCGTGGCTAACAAGAACATTACTATGCCAAGTAACCATTTTAAACGCAATACCATCAGTGGGTTGTTCATTTCTACCACAAATGTGTCTTAAATCAAAAGTTTAGCTTTTAAATGAGAATTAAGGATCCATTTTAAGAGTCAGCAACTAATATTACAAAACAACAACGCGTTCAGAAGCGACTTTGCTCAAGGTCTGATGAACTTGCTTTGTGACTGAAAAACTACTGGGTTACACGTTTCTTAGACGCTAATGCTAAAGTCACAGTGCCACCAAGCAGAGCCCCTCCATATTGTGGGTAAACAACAAGGACATTGCGCTGACAATTTAAAAATGCCAAGAGCCCTTTGGGAAACGTGACCTTTGCAGTCTGAGTTGTTTTAGTGGAGTGTTCGTTAAGAAAATGGTTACCTAAGGGTTCCTCCAATAGCCTAAATGCTTCTTTATACAAATGTTACAATTCAATTGAGGACTGAGGAGCTCTTTCTTTAAGGTTAGGAAATAACCATGGAAAACACAGAACACAGGCATGCCAAGTTCTGAATGCACTTTGGGCGACTAAAAACGTACAAAGTTAAACATAACAGAAGGCCAAGGATAATGTCGAAATAAACAGTACTGCCACGGTAACAAAGTGAAAACGAAACTATGGCATGTTCGTGTTGTAAGGTTTTAGAAACAGCTACATTAATAAGCGTATACAGGAAGGAGAGCATTGTATCGTTATGGAGGTGTGAAATTTATCAGAGTCGGTAGCCTACTAAACATGACATTAATCAAACAAACTATATAAATGCAAATGTTGAGGGATTATCATCTCGTCGGCTCAGATTAATGTGAAAACCTTAGGCTAATGTTATAAATCTTCATTTAAACGCTTCACGTCGAGTAGTTTCATGATACTGAGCAGTATTAAGGTAGCAACTGTTGTTGTAATAACGACAACAAGCAATGTTCCTCGATTACAGGAAGTAACATACAAGAACATGTTTATGGTAACGTGCCGCGCAAAATATCTGCAACAAAGTTTCCATTATCTCGGTTTTCATGTCTGTATGCTTGATATTGACCCTACAAGCATGCTTTCGGTTGCTTGCTTGTTTGCGTGTTTGCTTGCTATGTGAATCTTGTAGCAAGTCACATCCTGATTACACAAAAGGCTCACAAAAATGATCGCAGCGGGTCCCACCCAGTCTTACCTGCAGCTGATCGGGGCTACACGGGAACAAACATGGGGAAATCAGCATTTCTTTCAAACAATATTCCCGTGCAAATCCATAGCTGTCCACCCTGTGTCTCGGCGTCCCACCTTTTTTCAGATCAGACTAGTATTCGGCTGATATGATGGCTGCAACAACGAGAGAACCAGCCCTCCGGTCACGTGGTCAAATAGCTCCCAGCTGCTAAGACCCGCCCCGGCTCCATTAACCCCTTTAATCCCCCCGGTGAAATCACAGCTGTGACCCAAATTTAGTTTTAAGCTTGTAAAGCTCTAAACGATCGCTTAATGTGTTTTCACTTACACAAGTTAACTTTAAGTTCATTCAAAGCCTTCTTCAGATCTTATGATCATTGTTTTATGTGGGTGCTGTAATTAGTCACGTGGCCAGAGCTATTTTAAGAGTTCACCTGAGCTCTACAAGAGGATCAATAAGTTTATTGTAATACAAATTGAGCTACCGTATTTGGTACACATAACTGATACATACGAAAGAGCGGTTATGAAAATGTTTTTAAGATAATACCAACATTTACAGGCTTATACAAGTTTTGGGAATACCTGGTCAAATTATACGTTTTGCAGATATGAAATAAACTTAAATGTGATTTCTTCTGCTCTCATATTTTAAAACATGTTAGGTGGAAGAGAAACAACATTTATCTGATGCAAAAATATGATCCGATGCCCAGATGATCTGCTAGTGTTTGTTATTATTATTATTTTTATTATTATTATTATTATTATTATTATTATGTGTCATATTTAAGTTTATTCCAAGCAGATGTCAACTTCCTTTCTTGTAGAAAATCAGCAAAAAATGTCATTTGTCTAGGGGTTCCCAAACATTTGCACAAAACTATATATGCATCTCCCAAGACATGCAACAGTCACAGTTGTGGATGGAATAACACAGTGGCTTTTCCTAAATACATAATTGTTTGTTTATATATATTTCTATATTTAAACAATGTTATTTTAAGTGTAAGAAAAATCAATTGTAATGACACCTGACTTGTGTCTTTATCTTTGTTTTATTTAATTAACTGGACATTTTCACAGTGAATTAAATTGTTAGTTACTGCATGGTTTTACAAACTTTTAAACAATTGGAATCACAATTTTTAGAACAAACATCCCAAAAGACATAATACTCAAGACACCGGACCACACTAAATGATATAGATTGTCACAAGATGTAATGGATAACGTATTTTGTTTTTGTTCTGAGGATCCCAGTGGAAGCAGACAACAAAAGAACTATTTAGCTACAAGTGCTTTATTTTACTCCATCCCTCTTCCCACCTGTTTACAGGCTCCCGTTGTGGGTTGACTCACCGTATTTTCGCGCATGCAGACCAACCAACCACTTTCCATATGATTCAGCAGGATCATTATGACAGCCCAAACTGTCTGGAGGACTGCTGAACTCATCCTCAGTGTTTCACAAGGGAACCACACCTCCCTGTCTAAAACCTGCTTCTTGCAATTGTCTCGTTTACTGGAAGGAAAAAAAGAGACACATCTTCTGCCAGGACATAATTCAGCCTAAGCCATCAGATGCATGAGCTTTGGTGAGGAGGCTGAGTAACAAGGAGTAAGCAGCAATGATGAAAGTGGTAGGATTAACAGAGACCAGGGCACTGCATAGTGAGAAAAAGCCTTTACTGTCCCCTTGTGTTCAGACTGGTCATACACATCGTATACATTTTTAAATGTGGTTAACAGTATTCGTTTTTTTAAATAGAAGACTATTCATATGTTGAATATTTCATTTGCTGATGGATTCTAAATATTATTGTATAGCCTAAAAATAATGACTCATAAGGTCATGGAAGATAAAGGTTGGCCATTATGGCTTAAAACCATTTACATGAAATTAAATTAAGCAAGTAAATAAATATATACACCATATAGCCAAAAATTGTATTAGTGGATAATAGTATGGAACCCCCCTGCCCCTCCCCCCTCCTTTTGCTGTGTCTGATGGACATAAGCCAACCAAGTTCTCCATCTAAGCTCAGTCTCCTTCTGCATCTCCTGGTGAGTGTCATGGAAAATTGTTTGTTTTCAGAGTTAGCGTTAGGAGAGCAGGGCAGAAAGTTGTTGAACTGACCTTCTGAGGAAACCTTTAAAAGTGTAGCTGATGTGTTCAGCACAAACCATTCTATTGTCACATGGAAGAATTATTATTATTATTATTATTATTGACTCAAAACTTAATTGATTTGCAGAAATGTGTTAAAGTTAAGTTTGTTCCAAGCAGATGTCGACTTCTTTTATTTAGAAAATCAACAGATCATGTAATTTGTCTAGGGGTGCCCAAACATTTGCACAAACTATATATAATCCTCACAGGAGATGTAACAGACACAGCTGTGGGTGGGATAATGTACAGTGTCGTGTCCTCAATTCAAAATTTCCTGTTGCTGATATATTATATTATTTATATATTTTAGCAATGTTATTCAAAATGTTTAATAAAATGTCAAATGTAATCAAGCCTAATTTTGTGTCTTTATCTTTGTTTAATTAAATTGCAATGAATTAAAATGTTAGATACTGCATGTTTTACTAACTTTTAAACAATTGCAGTCACAATTTCTATAACAAACGTAAGACATCTGAGTCATGTGAGTTTCACAAAATTAAGTGAAATACCACAAGAACAAAGGGCTCTCACAGACCTGTAACTTTTTCTTTAAGAAGCTCTTCTGTCCTCCACTTGTTACCTGTATTAATGGCACCTGTCTGACCTCGTTATCTGTATAAAAGACACCTGTCCACAGCCTCAAACAGTCAGACTCCAAACGTCACCATGTTCAAGACCAAAGAGCTGTCGAAGGAGACCAGGAATGGAATGGAATGGAATGGAATGGAATGGAATGGAATGGAATGGAATGGAATGGAATGAAATGAAATGAATAATATTGTAGACCTGCACCAGGCTGGGAAGATTGAATCTACAATAGGCAAGCAAGTTGGTGTGAATACATCAACTGTGAGAGCAACTGTAAGAAAATGGAAGACATACAAGACCGTCGGTAACACTATGCCGTGTTTGGAGGAAGAAGAATGCTGAGTTGCATCCCAAGAACACCATACCTGCTGTGAAGCATGGGGGTGGAAACATGCTTTGTTTTTCTGCAAAGGGTACAGGACGGTTAAGGGCAGAGTGAACGGGGCCATGTATCGTGAGAATTTAAGCCAAAACCTCCTTCCATCAGTGAGAGCATTGAAGATGGAACGTGGCTGGGTCTTCCAGCATGACAATGATCCCAAACACACCGCTCGGGCAACAAAGGAGTGGCTCCATAAAAAGCATTTCAAAGCCCTAGCCAGTATCCAGACCTCAACCCCATAGAAAATTTGTGGAGGGAGTTGAAAGTCTGTGTTGCCCAGCAACAGTCCCAAAACATCACTGCTCTAGAGGAGATCTGCATGGAGGAATGGGCTAAAATACCAGCTACAGTGTGTGCAAACCTGGTGAAGACTTACAGGAAACGTTTGACCTCTGTCATGTCCAACAAAGGTTATGTTACAAAGTATTGAGTTGAACTTTTGTTATTGACCAAATACTTATTTTCCACCATAATTCACAATTAAATTCTTTAAAAATCCTACAATGTGATTTCCTGTATTTTTTTATTTATTTTTTATTTTTTTTATCATTTTGTTTCTCATAGTTGAAGTGTACCTATGATGAAAATTACAGACCTCTCTCATCTTTCTAAGTAGGAGAACTTTCACAATCAGTGACTCACTAAATACTTTTTTGCCCCACTGTATCTACGAATGTGAATCTCTCGTTCAACCACATCCTCTATTGGATTGAGATCTGGTGACTGTGGAGGTCACACACATGTTCAAGATGATTCAATCTTTGTGACATGGCATGTAGAAGATGGGTTCACAGAAGTCATGAAGAGATGGACATGGTCAGCAACAACAATCAGGTAGGCTGTGGCTTTTAAACAATGGTTGACTGGTATTAAGGAGCCCAAAGTGTGTCAAGAAAATATAAAATTTTATGTTGTCTAATTTTGGTGAGCCCGTGAGAATTGTAGCTTCAGTTGCCTGTTCATTATCTGACAGGACTCAGTGTGGTCTTCTGCTGCAGTAGCTCATCTGATTCAAGATTACACGTGAGATGGTTTTCTGCATACCTCGGTTTGTAAAGAGTGGTTATTTGAGATACTGTTGCCTTTTTATCAGCTCGAACCAGTCCGGCCATTCTCCTTTAACCTCCGGCATCAACAAGGTATTTTCGCCCAGAAAACTGACGCTCACTGGATATTTTCTCTTTTCCGGACCATTTCCTGGAAATCCTAGAGACGGTTGTCTGCAGGCCTGTCTAGCACCAACAACCATGCAGTGTTCAAAGTCACTTAAATCACCATTCTTGCCCATTCTGTCTTGACCACGTCTTCATGCCTAAATGCATTGAGTATCTGCCATGTAATTGGTTGATTAGTTATTTGCAGGGCAGTTGAAGAGGTGGACCTAATGCACTGGCAGATGAGTTTACATATAGTAAGGGTATATACCGGCAACTAAATTCATGTTTCTTCACAAATTTTGTATAAACACCACTTTCTTTGCAGAACTTGATGCCCAGCTAGAAGCATGTGGATGCAAGTTCTGTAGTTGGGGTAATGTGATACAAAGTAACGCATTACAGTATTCAAATTACATTTTCCTCAAAGGTCAGGCAATGCATGGCAGATATTGATTTAAAAAAAAAAGTTATTTTACATTACTCATGTTTGTGAATGAAAAATAGAAATGATTCTCAACGCAGTTACAATTTCCTCTATATATTAGAGGTTTAGTTCTTGTTTTCCTACTTTCTGAAGCTTTGAATCATTTGAATCAATCGCTTCATAATCACCAAATGATTCAGTGATTCACAATGCTCGAAACACAGGGTTCGAAATCTGCTGGCCAGATTTGTGCAACTACCTCTGGAAAACACATTCATTCGTTCATTCACTTTCCTATCAGCTTAATCCTAGGTAGGGTTGCCAGAGAGCCAGTGCCATAGGGCACAAGGCAGGAAAAACCCTAGACAGGGTGTCAATCCATTGTAGGACACACATACTCGAATACTCATAGACACACTAATACTGTACACTTATACTGTTACACTTATTAGTACATATCTCCATCAAGGTGTATTTGGTTATTATATTAAATATGTTGTCAAAATACCTGAAATAGTCCTTCTGTGGTCAAAACTGCACATTAACTGCATTTTTTGATGACGTTATTGCGAATGATTTTCATTATTTTCCTTCATTTACTTACACACACACATATATACACACAGTTCTCTACATTAGGCACACCATTCAAAATTAAAATCCCGTGTCTTCCTGTGGAAAGCAATGCCAATCACAGGTGTATACAGTTGTCGCTTAACTGTTCACTTCAGAGCTTTAGCACTACAAAAGGCACACCGATGAGTTATTTTGGAGGACAACAGACATCAGCGGTGAAGCAAGAGCTAGAGGTCAAAGAGTGAGACGTCTCAGATGAGATTTCAACTTTTGTTGACCATGTACTCAACCATAGATTGAGTATGAGGGAGGCTGGGCAGGTAGTTGAGCCCGTTGATGGATCTACACTATGCTGTTGCTCTTTATGTGTGTACTGTAGTACACTGCAGTCCAACATATGTTGACCAGTGCTACAGTAACATCATTTCATACTGAAAACATACATTAAAATTAGCTTACTGTAACCAGTTTTAACATATTTTTGGATCATCTGCAGTACTGAGAGACGACCAGCCCATGGTGGAAGACACTGGTTGTTCATACCTGAACAGGAGACTGCTATTGTGACCATGGTGGTGGCAAACAAGACTAGTTCTGAGTTTTGTGTTTAGAGTTGAGCCAAACTTTCAGAAAACATGTGAAAATGGATGGAAAACCGTAATGCTCGGGAACTGGTATCACTTTGTCAGTAAGATATACATGGAGGCTATGCCAGGCTTGGGAATTAAATGTGGTTCTCTTTAATGAAAGATTACATTTTAAAAACGTAGTATTCTTGTTTTGAGATTTGCATGCATTTGCTGTGTAAATAAATAAGGACGATGCATTACTAGCAATAGAACATCACAAAGGATCACAACGAGAGGAAAATCCACAGTAAGATATCACACAGAGACACAAACTATTTGCAGATTCTAGAGTATTAAAAAACTGTAACATCTATAGCTTGATCCAGTGGGGGTATATATATTTTTTTAGCTTCTAGACCTGAAATCAAATGATTACTGTACCATTGCCATGGTCTTAAGAACAAAATCTTACAGCCAGCCAATCCAACAATCTGGCTATACCAATATTTACAAGAAATGGGATGATTATAACATACATAAACACAGCAAAGTTTAACAACATACCTTATTGATTGAGGGCCAATATTTGTAGGTCTTCTAAAGTGACAAATAAGATAACGTTACCTAGCCTACAGTTAAATACAAGTCAATGATCTTAAACTAGTCATTTTCTTTTTAAATATGATAATACAAGCTGTGTTGTAATGGAGAAACTGAAAGGTGAAAGGTTGTCTTAATGGTGAAAGACAAAATGGAAACAAGTGATGTGTAGTTACCTGTTGAAAGCTGTGATGATGCATCGCTGTGTTGAGAAATCAGGAAGAGAGCACACAGGAGCAATAAACAGCTTGGAACCTAAGCCAACCTAATCCATTATATTTCTGGGTCAACTAGATAAACAAAACGGCACAGCTGTGGATTAGACTCTGTTTGCAGATTTCACAACTGCATTCAAGATGCACACCTTTTACTTTATGACCCTAAGGTCAAATAAAATACAGTTATTGTATGTACAGGCAAAGCCACTGCAGAGCAAAACGGCTTAATACCATCTGAGGGCATGTAGGCAGGGGCTCAAGCCACCCATGGTCTGTCTGTCCATCCATGGGACTGCTACTAACTAACTGCATTTATAAGAGGTGCATACATCATCTAAGCTCATATCAGGTTAATGGAATTAAAATTAACCAGTCTGTAACCTAGAAGATGCAGGTCATTAGGCACCTACTTGTACCAGTTTAGACTCAACTTCAAGTTGTTTGTGTTTTCAAATTTTAGTGTTGTGTTTCTAAATTTGCTGAGGCGTTTTTGAATTTGATGTTGTGTTTTCGGATCTGCTGTTGTGTATTTGAATTGGCTTTTGTAATTTTTTTTAAATTTATTGTTGTGTTTTATATTTGCAAGTTTGTCACTTCTGTATAGTGTTGTAGCAATAGAGTCCGGTCTCGAGACAATAAACACGCGGCCTCGGTCTTGTCTCAGTCTTGAACTCATTTGGACTTGGTCTTGTCTCAGTCTCGGGGTAAAGTGGACTCGAAAATTGTTGTCGGGACTGGCTGCGTCCAATGAGTCTGTCTGAGGTAGCGTTACTTATAGACCAAACTATTTTCTATCGTTACTGACTATCAAAAATATAACAGAAACAGAATAAGTCCTTTCTGTTTTATTTTGAATAGTTTGACGTTAAAACTTCGTGTGTAATTCCCCTGCTCGCTTTACTTACAGTCCTTAGTATAGTTTGGTTAATAATAGTATAATTTTTGTTTGAGGTCTGATTTGTTGTTATTATGTTTTCACATTCGAAAATGGATAGAATGGATGCTGTTGGCTATATTCAGTTGAATTTTTGTGGTGACTTCTGATTAAGTTTGACAGAAGAAAAGAAACAGAATCATCAAAAACTTTTGCTTCCAAAACTTACATTGCCTTAGTTAGACTAAGACTATAATATATTACAATTTTAGGCTATATATTATTTAATGTCATATTTTACAAAATATGAAGAAATATAATATTATTTCTTAACTATAATTGCATTATATAATGTATAATGGATGTAAAGTGAATTACAAAGTAATTTAATTGTTCCCATTTTCTTCTTTTTATTCTTGCATGATGAATAAAATCTTAATCTGGTCTCGGTCTCGTATCTGTCTTTCGGGGCTTGATCTAGGTCTTCAGTCAGACTCTGCTCTAGCGGTCTTGACTACAACACTATTCTGTACTATATTTTTCAATGCAGAACAGGTATATACAACTACATTATCTGTATTACTATGCATCAGTATTATCTGATCTATTACAACAATGGTGTACACAACAAAGTTCTGGCTTTAAATAAAATGGGCAACCTTGTTTCTGTTCTCATAAGAGGCTCCTTTACATTTAAAAATGTATTGTTAACGATCTGTTTGCTTATGCAAAGCAGGCTCACACTTAAAAACCTTTTGTGAGTAATTAGTGCTGGCTTCATAGAATTGAAACTATAATATCACAACACTGGGCCACTCTACTGAGCCTAATGTACAGCTGTAGGCATTAGATTGCAGAGAAAGCACTTTACTGCCTCCCTGTGTTTAACAATTCACATGCAAGCTGTAGCTGTGAGGCTGAAGGATGTTCTCAAACTACTGGAGAATGAGAAATGTTGACTGTACGTGATTTAACAAAGACGTTTAAAGTAAAGTGAAATATGTAGGGGAATATGAGTGACACTGACATACAGTGTCCATATTTACAAATACCATGAAGCAATACACTGCTTCTTTTTAATCAGACCATTTACATGAAATGAGTTTGATGGATTCTACCCGTTTGGTTTCTAATTCCATTGCATGTCCATGCCATTGTTTACTAATGCAATATTTTCTGACTGATCTACCCATTGTCCACAGCAGTGAGGAGGAAAGGTCAAGTCTGTTTGAAGTTAATGTGGCTCACTTTACGCTGCTGGCAGAGAAGCAGAGGCCGGAATTGAATTACCCAGCACTCAGCTGTCTGTATGTCAAATTCACATTTTCCTGCACAGCACCAGCACAATGCTGCCCAGGGTGCTGATATCTGCAAGGGAGCCCTGTAAACGCTGCTGTGTGCCTAGCTTACTCCTCCTCTTTTTTTCCGCCAGCCTTTTAAAATCCCTCCATCTCAGGACAATCAATATTGTGTCCTATCAGGCAGCCCCTTGTCTGCTCTTCCTCCTACAGGAGAGCGCAGGATGCTGGCAGCTACTAACCCCCCATGTCAAGGTGAGTGAATGCCTGATGCGTCAGGAGGAGCAGTCTTTCGTCAGTGTGCGGCTGCTATTGGATTCTTGAAGAAAGGAGACATTGGTGCGGCAACTTAATGGAATAATAAAAGAATAATTTTCTGGTGAAGATCTGACAGCTGACTTAAAATTAATAACTTACAGTATATCTAAAGCACAATGGGGAAAAAGTATTGTATTCCATTATCGTTGAAAACCCATTGTAAATAATTCAGTTAGTTAATTCAAATTAACATTCAAAACCAATTCTGCAACTAAATAAAAAAACTACTAAAGATTGCCTACTGTCAGCAAATAGCATGGTTTTGTGTTAAAAAGCAGTGCATCAGTCCAGGTGCAGCACAGCTGTGATTAAGTATAAGTTGTAATATATATATATATATATATATATATATATATATATATATATATATATATAATATATATATATATATATATATACATACATACATACACACACATACATATGTGTGTGTGTGTGAGAGAGGAGAGAGAGAGGGAGGTTAAGATAAGGTTAGTGTTATTCAGCTTGAGAGTAATACACACTATATATATATCGTTTGTTCTTGTGCATTGCAGCTGACGTGCACGGATGCCGTGATCCCAGGTTCATTAGGAACGCGTACAGCAGTGCTGCAGTGCATGTGCTCCACTCTATGATTGCAGCACATTTGTCAAATTGCCTGCAGGACTTGAGTGGTGCATTGCTGCTGAAAGAGAAAAGCAATCAGCATTAAAACATGGCTGTGGCGGATCGCATGTGGGCCGCGGACAGCCAGCTCTCTTTTGCTGCAGTCTCCTTGGGCTCTGCATAGGCACAGAATCCAGCATGGGAATGAACGTGGTACGGAGGTATTCTGATTGCGCATAGGTCGGTTTAAGAAGAGTAGAATCAATGGCAGCACGTCTGCTTTTCCATTGAAACAATTACAAATGCCCTTTCAACTTATGAAAACTACACTTTACTCTACTAATCCCTCAAAAATGAGAGATCAGGTGAAATACATCTGCCGTGTTCCTGCCAGTTAAGGACATGTATAGGACAAAGCCCGAGGTACCTTTATTCAGGTCATCGTTTATCTTTGGCTGCTTGTACAGGTTGTGTCTATAGTGCATTTTAAACTTCAGCCCTAAAGCTATGTTACACATCGATTTGGCACATTTATTACAAAATGTACTGAAGTCATTGGCTGGTCTTGCAAAGTGAAGGTTCAGTGGTGCAGTTATGGGTTCCTGCAATACACTATCCTAACCTGGAAGCACTATTTGCCTGCACAAGGGTAAGAGGAACTCATTAGGAAAAAACAGATGGAAAGTGAAGGCAATCGGTAATGAAATACATGTTAATCATGTGACATTAGTGGAATAATAACAATATGAAAAATGATCTGTGAGCTGGAAAGGTTTTTGGCTAACCCTTGTGCCCATCCTTCCAGTGCACAAATCCGCGTCAAATAACATTACAGTATTTGTAGACGAAAGCTATTCTTTATTGAATAAAGATTTACGTTTACACACTTTCAAACAAGATTATGACAAACTGCTGCTTCAACATTTTGTTCATAAGGGAAGCTTTTGAGAAACTCCAGCTATTCCCATTTGTGACATTAACAAATGGCAATGCCATATTCAGCCAAGATGACAGAAATATTCAGACACAGCACAATGGCCATTGAAAGGCAACACCTAAACAAATAGAAGTGCATATTAAGCTTCCAGCAGTCTGATCTTATCTTTTTTAAACATCACTGTAGTGGCCTTTTTTGGGAAAAAATTATACAGGACTTCTGAATAAGTAGATCTATAGGATGACACTATCACAACTGCATCAATTCCGTGTCTCTCACTGCTGTACCTGTGTAAACCCTTTGGATATTTTATCCAAAGTGCATCATAAAGACACATGAACAATAAATATGAAATCTTTACTACAACGCACGACAGTAATATACAGTATATTTTTGTGTCATCTAATAATAACAGTATATGTGTATTGTGTGTGTATATGTATTTTTTAGAGGTGAACCATAATTACAAACACAGGGGAAATATATGCTGTTAGCTGACAATTAAGAGCGAACTATAAAGTGCCTATAGAAAACCATCAAATCCTTACCTTTTACATTTACATTTACAGCATTTAGCAGACGCCCTTATCCAGAGCGACTTACAATTGATACAGTCTTACAATCCAAGCAATTGTGGGTTAAGGGTCTTGCTCAAGGGCCCAACAGTGGCAGCTTGGCAGAAGTGGGATTTGAACCCTGGACCTTCTGGTCCAGAGTCCAGTACCTTAACCGCTAGGCTACCACAAACCTTTTATCACATTACACCCTGAAAATTGGAATAAATTCCATTATATAAAACCCCTTCCAGCTGTATGTACACATTATATTGATCATGGAAGCTACCTGCAGATCAGTGGCAACTTTGACTCACAAGTCTTTATGGGTGTAATTGTTGGTCTGTCCATGTGACAATAATCTTATAGCTTTTACACAAAGCTGGTTTTATGGTCAGATGACACAAAGATTTAACTGACTGGGCAGAAATCAAAGCACATGTTTATTCTGAAGCCTGGAAGTGGAAAGGGCCGTGTTTTCTTCACCAGTAACTGGGCAATTGGGCAGAATTTACACAAAAATGAATGCTGCCAGGTAAACCCAAATATCTGACGAAAAATTCTGGACCCACTCCAGGAGCCCCTAGACAGCTGGAAATGAACTGGCAAATATTCCCCAATCTAGGTGTATAAAACTGGTAGAGACATATCCAAACAGACTGATGGCTGTAAGTAAAGCAAAAAGTACTCTACAAAATATTAGATCACTTTTCCAATTCTGTTATTCTAGTTTTGTTTACATAATGCTGAAAAATGAGTTTTATAATGGGTTTAACGACTTCAGGCTGCAAGACAAAGAAATGACTATGTCAAAGAGATATGATGATCTGCTGTTGGCACTGTAAGTCAGCTATAAGTTCTGACAATTAGCATCAGTCACTGACTGATTTTTGACACTCAAAAGTCATGGTATCAATATCAGCAAAGAGGAACTGACAAGTCAAAGCTCTGAGACAATTTCCTTACAGAACATAATACAAATAGAATTAAATGAATAGATCTCAAATTTTGCCTAATCTGAAGAAAAACATTCCTTTGTATTAAAATGGAACTACACAGAACTACAGCACAATATATGGACCCCTAAGCAGTATTGAGGAAGAAACAGGGTCCAAAACGGACCAAACGTCCATATTCATGCTTGCAGAAAGCCAAAGGATTGCTTCTACCTATAAAACCTGCTGTTAACTGCTAAGTATGTTTGACACATAATGTTATAAGTCCTCTTTTCCATGATGATAATTTCCCAATACCCACTGCTTATTCAAAAGTGGTTAATAAACCAGGCAATCAATTACATTTTGTGGCCTCTGTAATAACCAGACATTTGCTTTCCAAACCTCAAAGTACTGGAAGGTTTTATACTTTAACAATGATTCAATGTCTCACCACAAACAATTCAGTACTTGTATGATTTAAAACTTGAAATTAAAACTGTACTGGAGGCAAATAATGCCCCTTAATATATTGTAGCGAAGTAAATTATTATTTGCACCAATTTTCTCACAATAATCGTGGATAATCACATTTTTGCTTGCTCTTATTTGGCAGTAAAGGATTTTTTTAATGCATTGTACAGCCATCCAAAGTGATTTTAAATGCAATATATTCATTTCATTATCTCATATCAGAGGCATATTGTCAAACCATTCAATTACATCGAACTCTTATGTGTTTAAGCGACAAAATCTCAAAAATCTTACGAGCAAGCAAAGCCATATATGGAAGTGTTTTAAAGTAATATTCCCTATAGGCTAACAGTGCTATATTTGTTATGTAAAATGTAGGGAATGACTCCATGACTTTAGTTTCGCTCTTAAATTTATCATCTACGCCGCCCAAGGAGCTTGGGTCCTTTTTGAGTCTTGGTCCTCCCAAGGTTTCTTCCTATAACACTCAGGGAGTTTTTCCTTGCCTCTGTCGCCCTAGGCTTGCTCAATTTGGGAATGGACGTAGTTATTAGGAGATAATCTAAACTTGTAAAGTTGCTTTGAGACAATGCTCCATTGTAAATAGCGCTATATAAATAGATTTGACTTGACTTGACTTGACTAGGGAATGATGATTCGGGGAGCGTTTCTGATAGCCTGTAACTACTGTTGTGTCACATAGTCAAGTAAAGAAAGTGTTATTTACAGCATTAAGAAAGACAGCCTTAATAAATGATGGGTTTCTGTTATGTCATCCAGTCTGTTTGAAAGTATTTTCACCTAGAAGTAGGCCTCATTCGCCCTTGATTGGCAATAATCTCAGATTATCTTTTTTTTTTCAGGTAAAGGTATAACTACAGTGCACTCTTTTATGGATCACACCTTAATTTCTTGACATTAAAATGATTTACAAAGACCTGCACTAATATGGGGAAATATTTGGAAGATGAATAAACCATTATACTCTTAGCAGTGACAGTAAATCAGACTTAAGTCCTTTTTAAATCTACTAACGGACAAGATATCTGAATGTTTTATTATGCAGTTCAACTGGCTACATTGAATTGCACTCTTAAACCTGTCTCTACATCAATGCTATAAGGTATACATTAGATAACTCGGTCTCTGAACAGTACAAAGTATGACACATTTATGCAAATACATTTCCCCGGGTAACGAGAGGTAAAGGTGTACTGTCCCTTTAAATAACCTACTGCAAAATGTTCTCCCTTGATCTATTCTGCAAAGCAGCAAATCTGTCCTGTGATTCCTTTAAGCTCAAAGACTGGTATGACCGTGTTCTACTGAAAAAGGAGGGGATTCATTGGCAAACGCTATGATTAATTTAATAAAGTAACACCTAACTACTTTCTCGTTAGAGGTGTACAAGGTCCATTTGGCATAAATGTAGCAAAGTAAAATGTTGAATTGTGTATGAAAACCTATGATACTCTCTGAATTGGAGAAGTGCCTTAATTTTATATACCATAGAAATGTTAAAGCATTGATAATTACTACATTTTTGATCCTATATTGTCTTTTCTTTCCAAAACCCTTTCAAAAGAAATGCAACACTGACAAACCTAAAACACCACACTATTTTTTTATTCTTTTTGAGCTTGACTAGGCTCACCGTAAGTACATGTACCAACTAGATAACAAATTGTGGCAAATTATATGTGTACATTCCAGCTGTATTACTACACCACAACTTCCTACAGAATAGGCATGGCTTTGATGCTATATAGAATAGCATGGGACACACAGAGATTGCCGTTCTTGCGCAGTACGCATTCTGTTCCTTTCTGTTGTGTTTTTAAAATGGTCACATGTTGTAAGACCGTAGGCATGTAATGCCAACCACTCTCATCTTCAACCAACTGCTTAATATTTAATTGAAGTGTTAAATGATCCATGCACACTCGTTTCATTAAGTGCACTTTTTGAGAAGGCTCTAGGAAATGTGTACAATGTAACTGCAATGCAGAGTATTTCATTGTGAAATTAGAAATCACTCTCATGTCTCACCTTCATCAGCAAGTTATTTTCAGTTTGCTCATTACACACAGACCACTGGAATCAGGGTCATGGGCTCAGGGGGTCAGAACTAATTTCCTTGGATGAAACCAGCTGCCTCATATGTAAGCGTGGCTGTAAGTTCGTGGTGGCAAATCCATCATACAGCATTAACTCTAATCCATCTAATACTACAGCTCACAGGAAACCAACCACGTCCCTGTATATGAAGAGTATGTCAACAGAATAACTCCTGTGTGTCCTGTCAGATATAAAATCCACAGAATGGATTTTTTTCCCCCTGAGATGTTATTTTTAGACATGATTTACCATGTCTTATCATTTAAACTGCATTACAAGGAGATTTTAAGTGCAAAGATGTATTATTAGTTAGTGATACAGGATCGGGGACTTTATTTCAATATTTATGAGCTCTGTATTTTAGGCAAGCATTTTCCAGATCTCCAGAACGTTAGACTAAAAGGCTGTGTGTGTTCTGCCCCGGTCTTGGCCTAGGGAGCGATTTTCACAGCTTTGAAAACAAGGTCATTTTAGAGGCACTAACTGAATTCATTGTGGTAGTCTGGTTAACTGGCGAACAGAAGACTTGTGTCAGTCCTTTAATGATCTCAGCTGGTTGTGAGAGGCAGAGAGCATCATGCTGCAGCAGTATTTGTTGTAAGGACAGCTGGCCCTGTCAGGCCCAAGTGGCAGCAGACTGAGCAAACACTAGGGTTCCGTTAAACCGCCAAACTGACCTAGTGGCAGAGAGCTGCTGAGAAATGAATGAAGTCAATGTGACTTCATGTTTATTGGCCTGGTGTATAGGCGGGAGAAATAAACATGCTCATTCTGGTCTGTCTCATAAAACACGCTGTTTTGATACAAATTACACACCAACCTTCCATGTCCAGCAGAAACCAAATCTAAAACTCTGTTTCAAACACCAGATATACTACCCATCTCTGACTATATGCAGCATGAAGGCTGATAGGAAACCGTAACAGCTGACTCAGTGTCAGGTGAGGTGAGGTGAGGAGTAATGTGATCAGCTGTGTAAAAAGGCCTTTGCTTGTGTTTTATTTATCAATGGAGATGCGATTACCAAAGTGTGCAGCTCAGGAAGGAGATGCAGAGAAAGGTGTATTTATTCAAGTCTAAATCAGAACGGGACATGAGGCTGAGCTGTGCAGCTGCAGTATTGCAGTGTAGAAGACCTTGAGTGTGACAGTGTGTGTATTTATCTGTATACATGCTTGAGCAGAGACGGTGAAATTAGATCGGCACAAATGGACAGACACCCTTTTTTCCCTTTGATAAGAATATTTTAGTAAAGGGGTAGAAAGCATTATCATTAGCATGGAGAAATGACTAGAATTAAAAACAGCTGGATACAGTACATACTAATTGTGGTAGGATATCGTGCTTCATACACTTGGTCAAAGAGACAGAACGTGAGCATAACAGTCACAGAACTAAGCATATGTGTAAGCTAAGCAAACCTCAATCCCTGTTCTGCCAGTTGTGTATGCAGGTCACCAGTCATTATGCTCATGATAACCTTTTTCCCCCCACATTCTTCATTTTGTCTGTTTTATAGGTGACAAACCTTCTGATCAGGAATAGTGGAGCCTCATTTATAAGTGTGTGAACACCTCTTAGCACTGTGTATGGCGGAAAAAAATTGAAGGGCGTATACAGGTCACTTCATTAGGTACACTTCCTTGTTTCTACACTCATCCATTTAATCAGTCCACTTACCATATAGAAGCACTTTGTAGCTCTACAATTACAGACTGTAGTCCATCTGTATTTCTACGTACCTTGTTATTCCCCTTTACTCTGTTCTCTAATGTTCAGGACCCCCCCAAAGGATCACCACAGATCAGGTACTATGTGGGTGGTGGATCATTCTCAGCACTGCACTGACACTGAGGTGTTGGTGGTGTGTTAGTGTGTGATTTGCTGATATGACTGGATCAGACACAGCAGTGCTGCTGGAGTTTTTAAACACTGTGTTCTCTCACCGTCCACTCTATTAAGCATATCTACCTTATTGCTCCACCTTGTAGAGGTAAAGTAGCTCCTATGTTGTTGCACAGTTTGTGTTCATCCTGTAATCTTTCATCACTGCTCACAAGACGCTGCATATTTGGAATGCTAGTGGCTGGACATTTTTGGGAGGTGGACTGTCCAGTAGTGATACTAAGGTGATTAAAAACTCCAGAGGCACTGCTGTGTCTGATCCACTCATACCAGCATAGCACACGCTAACACAAAACCACCAAGTCGGTGTCACTACAGTGTTGAGAATGATCCACCACCCAAACAGTACCTGATCTGTGGGGGGCCCTGACCATTAGGGAACAGAGTAAAGGGAAATAAAGTGTGTAGAGAAACTGATGGACTACACTCTGTAGTTCCATATAGAAGTCTACAGTGCTTCTATATGGTAAGTGAAACTGATAAAATGGATAATGACTGAAGTGTGTGTATACATTAATTACAAACACATAGGTCAGTAAAATGACAGCATTTTTGAGATCAATATTTAAAGGACAACATCCTATTAATATTCAATGCTGATTTTATAAACACTGTCAATACATATCAAAAATTATTTTTGGGCATCGTTACATCCAGAACGTCAGATGGTTTGAGTGCATGCATAGAAAAACAGCAAAAAATGACACTTGAGTCATATAAAATTTTAAAAACAATGGGTGGTGGTATGGCAGGATTTTATATATGAAACTTCATGAAAAAAATAATCATGATAGCCACTCGGGTGGTAATGCAGCAGTCAGCTTGGTCATGCATCATTGGTTGTGCATGAGGGCGGAGAGGCCATCTGGGGTGCGGGGGTGGTCGTCCCACCATGCTGCAACATTGACCCCTGCCAGGCCCAGTGATAGGCTGGCATCCCATCTAGGGTACAACATAGCCTATGTCCGGTGATTCAGAGATAGGCTTCAGACCTCTTTATGAACCTGACCAGTGTAAAACACGAGGGGGAGCAATCATGACATGTTGCAAAACAGGAAGCTTTAAAGCCTTCTAATCTTTGCAAAATGTCTATCTGTAGAGAAATTAGTTAGCAGGGAGTTGTATTACAAAGAAGCGAATAGGTGTGCTTTATGTGGTGCAGTGACAACATCAATAGTACATAGTTGGGGCAAAACTATACATGTTGATCAATATTTAGCCTGGTTCTGTTTCACATATCATATGATATGAAAATATACTCTCTGGACAAAAAAAATTAGTCACCTTGAATGTTTAAGGTGGCAGTAACTTGTGGTAGATGGAAGTGGCTCCTGCAGATGGCAGATAGATTGAGCAGAGGGGGTACAGTGCAGTGACTGTGTCGTTTGATGTGTGAAAAATGGGTTGAAAAAAGCAGATGTTAATGATTGGCAAAAAGGAGTGATTGCATTTGGGCATGCCAAAGGCCATAGTGTGAAGGAAGTAGCTGAATTTGCAGGTGTTTTAAAGCATATGGTCATATGGGTCTACCAGCAGTGGCAAAAATCCTAGCCTACAGGAAATTCTCATCAGAATTGGTGGAGGCATTCCACTCCATTGGGTACATTTCTGTACATTTCTGTCATGCGAGTATGATATTATTATAATGTTATTTAAACATGCTGCCATTAAAATAAATTTAAAAAGACACTCAAGGTCAAGGATAAAGGGTTATGCAAGTGTTCATATACAATGAAATAAATAAAATATTACGCTGTTTAAAATATATCATTTGTAATAATGCCACCTTATAATGCCATAACCAGTAAATAAATAACATAAATTAATTTAATACATGTATATCCTTCCTACCCACATCTGGTCCCTGTGGTCGTTGCAGATTTAAGGTCTGGGGGAGTATAGTCCCAAACTTCCTGAACTTTAGAACAGGTAGTTTTAGGAATATTTCCACCATTCAGTTCAGTTCAGTTCAGTTCCTATACTGATCTCCTTTCAAGAGGATCACAGCACACAGTGAATTCAGTGAACACAGCCACCAGTTCTTTCAGCATCTTAAGGTAGTATTACAGTAATAACTATAAGGTCACACACGAGCATTAGAGACCCATCATTCACTTTTAAAACCTGTCCAGAAATGCCTTCTTCTACAGTATAGGCTAATATATAGCTTTGTTTAAGTAAAGCTTTGCTTTGTATAATATGAAGGTAATATTAACTGAATGTGCTAAATTCTCTGTAGTAAGCACACACAGCTACATGACTAACTAGTAATCTAATTTTGGCCATGCATGCTCCATAGTAAGACCAAGCTTATTGTCAGATGGACAATGTTTGACAAGTACACCAGTGATTTCCTGTCTGCATCCCAAACATTGTACGATGTACACTAATATAGCACTGATGTACTAGTTAGGCATAGCAGTAATGAAGAAGCTTGACTGTGTACGTCTTCATGCGCTGATTGTGTATTCTGTCTACAAGGTCACCTGCAGTTTAGCAAGACTAGTGTGTGCCAATCCGTTTACCCTTAGCTACACTTCTGATACAGAGCAAGGAAATTTCTGTGTATAATAAATGTCTTGCTGTACGATTTACACATAAAAGCGCTTTTGTTAAGCTCAGGATTGAAAGTGTGCGGAGAAACTGCAATGGCTCTGCTGCAGGAATGCAGCAGCTGCAGCACTGCTGATGTTGAGCCAGTGAATTTCAAATTGATTTCGCATCCCCCAGAGAAGTCCAGATCTCTAACCGTGTTCTACACTTAGTTCAACAGAGTTAAAGGCGGTCGTGGCTTTTTTTATTTGTACAAGAAGATTGCTTTTGGACGAAACCTTAGGCTTGACCACAATTCTCTTGATTGTCAAAATGCTTCGTTGGTCTTCCTCTGTCAGATATTAAGTTGCATGCCACTGGTAATGTATCTCTTCCACTCGTAGGCTGTTGACCTGCTGATTGCAATGGAGGCACCGATATATCTTGAATGGCCCCGGATCCGGTTGCTTAAGATGCTGGTGAATTTGGGCTCCTATTTCCATGCTCGTTTTAATCATACGCAGTACTGCTTTTTTTTGTATATTATTCTACTCCCACACCAGAGACAAACAAAAGAGGCTTGTATCTTATTCTGGCAGTCCCATATTCTAAACTCGGTGTTGTAAACATATGCTCATTATGTGGATTTAGGCCAGTGTCAGCTGCGGTGAATGATAGTCCCAGCACACTTCACTTTCAAAAAGGGTCACCCCTTTATCCAGAACACTTATTGCAGGGAATTTGGACAAACCCCTCCTCCACGGTTCTCTTTCTTGAGGAGCGTCTTGTCCAGCTGATGCAGCCGAGAGGTGGAGGGGAACGGCGGAGGCAGTGGGAGGGGGCTAAGGTGCACGCTGACCCTCCAGGTTGCGTTCCCCTTTAAAAGTCACAGCGCACTCGCTCATGCAGGAGCTGCTGCGGCAGTGGGGAAACACTGCTGAGCTGTGCAGTTTGAGGAGCCAGCAAGCACGCTCTGAGGAATAGGGAGAGAGGGGGAGAAGGAGGGAGGGTGGGAGGGAGCGAGTGAGGGAGGGAGGGAGGGCGATCGAGGAAGACAGCAGAATGAGGCGGAGAGAGAGAGCACCAACAATGTCATTCCGTTCAGCAGGCGATGCTGCAGTCAACTTTGCTGCTCAACTAAAGGCACACCAGGCGCTCCACAGGATGGCAAGTGAAGTGAGTATCAGAACTTTGATTTCTCTTCAGGGTTGAGGGTGCACACACAAACTTTGTAGTCTGCATGCTGATCATCTTCCAGGATATATGTACTGGCGTGCATTTTCTGAATAAGAACAGTTCTTCCACCTGGCTATAGCACAGCACAGGTGCCGGTACGTGACGTACTGACCTACATGATGGGCACGCTAATATTCTGCGTTCATCCTCCAGCGCTGGTAAAATGTTCTCGGCTGCTGTCCTAGGCTTTGCACCAGCCGGCACCGCGCCTGACTCCCGTGTGCACGCTAACACATGGCATGGTTTTTAAATAGCAGACTGCCTAAGAGGCGTAGAGGCCGGATGTGGAAGAGAGAATCAGGAGTCGCGTGGGTGCAGGGTCCGTGCAAGCTACCATAAATAAAAGATATGACTCGACCTTACTCGGCGCTATGCCGAACTTGCTGCAGCTGTATTCTGAAATGTGCCGTTTCTGTTCAGAGTGCGTACTCTCATCCTCTGTACATTGAATCGCCAACGTATGAGCCAGAAATGAAAGAGTTAAGAGGTTGCAGCAGAAGTGAAAGTGCAGGCAAGTTTTCGAGGGCGGCCTAGCCTGGGACTGAAGGTTCATACTGCAGAACTGAATGCATGTCAGCTAGTGGTGTCACATCAGCAGCAGAGACAGAAGATTGTGACATTAAGATTATAGCGACCAGGTGCCTTGGTGTAAAGAAGTGCGCTTGGTTCAGAAAGAAAAGATGATAGTACAATGTGTCACGTTAGAAGTAGAGTGAAGACGAGGTTTCATTAGTTTTTAATGAAACACATTAGCCGTCCTGCTAACTGCCGTGCTAACCTGACCGAAGAGAGTTACACGACATAAGAGTGATGCAGTGAAAGACAGGTTAGCAGTAGACTCATTGTACTTCATACACAGACTGTGCCGTGAGTTTGCCGGCTTTAAGTTGCGTATAATACACTACGAGCGCCATCTCCACTCCAGATTATTAGTCCATAGCGAAACGGTTATGCGCGTAATACATTCTGACATTATTTCATGAGGTTCATTTAATCTTGAAGTAGTGGCCATGCTGTCTGGAAGGCAGCATGGTAAGCACAGTGAGTTCCTACAATTATGCAGAGCCACACAAGATGTAGAGCAGGATTTGGGTACTAATACTTGACGGACATAAGGAGCGATTCATCACTGTCAGATTTCACAGCTTGACACTGTTACTAGAAAATGCAGGTTTTTGCAGCTCCTTGCTGAATGGGATAGCATGGGGGGGTGTTGCTGCTGCTGCAAATTGCCGCACTCACCTGACGTTCTCTGCACCCCCTCCTCCACTCTGTCCCATCTTTCTCTTTGCTTCCTTCTCCCCATCCCAAGCTTTTCGTCATCTCTATCTCTCTCTCTCTCTCTCTAGAGAGCAGCTGTCTGGTATTGGGCAATGTGAGAACATTTGCATGTAGGAAAGACTCTGAAAAGTATGCAGCACTTTTCCTAATCTCCGTCCCATGTGAGCTGTTACAGGGAGAGAAACAGTCTCTCCTGCAGTGTCCTGCAGCACGGCATCTGTAGGGTTGGGTTAGCATGGAAGAAGCTCTAGGGCACCAATGCAGTCACACTGAGTAATGTGAACCAAAGGAGCAAACGAGCTAGTGAGAGAACGTGAATGAGATGATGACTCTGCTGCTCACTTTAGCAGCTCTGAGCATCTAGATGCCCTCTATCTGTGTGCGGGGGACTCAAAAGAGAGAGAGAGAGAGAGAGAGAGAGAGACAGTACTGAGATTATTCCGGCCACCGTCACTCCACCCCCCACCCCCCCGTGCACACACTTTCTGCCAATGGTGCATTGCCCCGTACCAGTGCTCCAGTTCAGATGATGTAATCAATGCAGCAAGCCTTGAACTTGCACGAGTAAGGCATCTTTCTTGCATGCTACCTATTGACTTCCTACCTCAGTTCACTGCTGATGTCAGCAGTTCATGGAGCATGAGTTTTGCTCCAGTTCCGTAATGGTTGCAGAATAAAAATGGGAGTTACAGGCCATTTACGACTACTCTTATAAATATCACTACAGTGTACCATGGTATAGCTGAATCATGATCCTACCGCATACTTATAATGTAAATGTGACGTAAAGAACAGCAAGAATACAAACGACTTATAGTAATTAACACGGATACTATTGTTACTAAGGTTCTTAGCGTAACTGGTTATCGCATGCTTAACTCTGGTTTCTTATACTAGCTGTGGCTGTAGTACTCTAGACACTGACATTCCTATGGTTTTATTATGGTATGATTATATAATGCTACCTAAAAATATGACAGATCTCAAAAACCATCATATAACCATGTTTCATAAAGCGCATATTTCATATCATAAAACGTAAATATCCTTCTTTTATACACCAAAGACTTAAAGCAGCACACAATCCTGTCATCAGTTCGCTGTACAATTCCAGTGACACAGAGAAGCGCTGGACTATTTCCACCCTAATACCAGGAACATATGGATTCTGATGACTGAAGAGAAATGGAACTCCAATGCAGCAGGCCACTCACCTATTGTCACTTTCTTAATTGCCACTGCAGCTGCTGGCCTATCCGACCACATGTGCAGTAGGCTGCTCTCTGCAGCAGGAGACACTTGTGCAAATGTGTGCTCCCGACTATAGCCACTGTTTCTAATAGCAATCGCACGTACAGTAAACCCAGCAACATTTGCATCCGTTCAATTCACATGCTGGTGCAATGGCTTAAGGTCAGGACAGACGGTAACGCATTACTTTGTGTAATGAATGAAAGTGTAAAAGTCCCAATAAGCAGGGAACTCGAACGGCAATATCACAAGCGTAGCAAGAAAAGGTCAAGGTGCAGAACGTTGCACCATAGGAGAAATGGGAAACGCTTGCTTTTGTGACTTTGTTCTGTTTATTGGTAAGGTCATCAGTATGAGAACGCTTGGACACAGTGAGATGCAGTCACACCGCCATGACTGCACAGAAGCGCGCGCACACACACACACACACACACACACACACACACACACACACACACGCACACATATATATATATATATTATATATATCTTAAATATATATCTATATATAATCTATATATCATATATATATATATATATATATATATATATATATATATATATATAGAAAGAGGAAGAAAGAGAGACAGAGAGAGACAGACAGACAGACAGACTGCTGAGCTGTGCTACTGCACTATAACTCCAGGACTCTGTGCTTGTAAAACTGCATACCTGTAAGTGTCTATTACAACACCCGTCTCCTGCAGGGAGCTCCAATTGATTACCACTTAATTACGCTTAAACCACAGTTAGTTTATAATAGAAACCATTAAGGGGACTGAAGGGTGTGACAGCTATGCACACACAGGACATACGAGTTAGTGTTAAAGGTCTGACATCCCTACTGAAGTGTTTAACATTGTGTAGTGTTTAATTTATTTCACAACATGATGTCAAATCTGTAGGTCTGCTGCCTCTGCCTTGCATATATGAAACGGAAATGATTCATAAAATGTTTGCAAAATGCACATGTAAAGATTTTCAAAAGAGTCTGAATTCGAGTTAAATGTCAAAGCCATATATTTAAAGAAAATCGTCACCAGGGGGCGCAATGGAAGTGTCCTAGCTTTGGAAAACCTCACCATTCACTGTAACAAAGATGGTCTTGTCGAGCATGAGATATTAAAGTACATACCCATGAAAAACACAGACTGTACCTTAAAATTGTGATGCATGTTAAACTTGTTACAGCAGAACTACTGTGATTTGTTTATAGTAAACTGAGAACGGGGTATCTGAGTAGGTATAGCTCTGGAGAAAATTAAGAGGCCACTGCACCAGATAAATGATCAGTTTCACTGGTTGTACTGTTTGTAGGTACTGTGTGTGCGCTTAAGTGAAATTGAACATTTTTCTAGGAATTACTGGTAAATTCCAAATAAAACTATTGATTTGCAACAATGACAAGAGCATTTATTTCCCTGCAACTGGTCAAACTAACACAAGATGCAGTGTCTTCAGACCTCGATCAATAATGCAAAGAAAACTATATATACACACACACATTATATATATATATATATATATATATCTCACAGCTTTCAGGTGTCTTGTACTTTTCCTCAATAAATAAGATCTCATTCAGGTGATTACTAATCAGTACCTCATGTAGTATGAGGTGTAGGCTATCTGTGTTAGTATTCATCAGATACTGGAATGGAATTGCTCCCATACATATAGATATGTTGACTTTAAAAAATGCTGGAGTTGTCTAAATTTTTTCCAGAGCTACAGTTTCACGTACAAATGTGTTTCCCCCAAAGCTCTTGATTTTGATTTCACTATATATGTTTGAAGGTACCTATAAAAAACACAAGTCACAAAATCACAAAATTTTAAATCATTCTCCATACACTGACTGAATAACACTGTCGTTATTTCAAACCTAGGTATTTGTGGGAATGAGTCCAAAGTACATTTCAATGTTTTGTCCAGAGAGTGTCCGTTTTATGTCATGTTTTAAACATTTTAACAATATATAATTCATCACCAACTTTACAATAACTTTTTGTATTACGCTTTCTGACCGTTGTAAGAAATGTAACGTGGGCTGGTATTTTCAGTGACAATTAGACGATATGCCTCTTGGAAATACTACCAGGTAGAACTCAGTTTTACACCCTTAAATGTATAAAGGAGAACTAAATTAGTTAAATGAGCTAAATGTATACCACCATCGCTCAAGTTATTTTAAGGACTTCGTGTGACACACAGCTCGATTACGTCTTTGAACCATTATGTACACATTTGACTAGCCTAGTTTTAGTAGCTGTCTGAGCTGTTACACAACACTACATTTATAAAATGGCTTCTCACCTCTGACATTGACACTGTGATGTGTTTTGTCTTTCGTTTTCCTTCTATTTTTCCCCAACCCCTTCCTCTTTCTCTTTTGCTACCTCACACTTTCCCTGCTCTTTCGGTTTCCCTACAGTCCCTCTGTATAGCGCGAGCTAGGGGGCGCGCTGTGCTCTGCAGGAACATGCCTTGACTTGTACCGGCTTGTCTGGCGGCAGGTCACGCATGTGGTCAACAGCAGCAGCTGCAGACTGACACTGCAGAGAACAGGACAGTTCACTTTCTCTCATTTTTTAAATCAGCTCTGAACAGTGCAGGTGTCTCAGCGTGGACACGACCTGCTCTAAAACCCTGAACAAGGTAAGCAACTTTTTATGCTTGGTGTCATTTCATAGGTGGAGTTCGTTTGATGGTCTCTTCTTTCAGGCTCCAGAACAAGCTGAGTCAAATGTAAACTGCTGAATTAACACCTAGATAAATAAATTATGATCTGGAGTGCTGAAATAAATCGGTGTGTATTTTCTGCATTACTACTGAGATAACTCATACATGGGTGAAATCATTTGTGTGGCAAATGCATAAATGAGGTGGTGAATTGACTCATGCAGCGTTGAATTAACTCATACAGCTTTGCATTACCTAGTACAATGTGTCATTTTACTGTGGCGAATAAGTACTCAAAAATTACTTTTCTACATTGGGTTCTCAGTCTCAGTTTCCTTCCACTTTTCCCTGGTGAGAGACACGGTTGAATGAAGACCTACAGTAGTGAATTGACTCCTACAGCTCCTGAAGTGATGAATTAATTCCAAGAGTGGTGAAATACTCCTACAGTGTTGAAATAACTCATAAACAGAGGTCCGTACAGTGGTAAAAAATAACTCCTACAGTGGTGAATTAATCTTAACAGTTAACAGTGCTTATTGCTGCATTAAACTTTGTAGATGCTAATTAATAATTATAGGTATTAATAAACACCATAAACACATTAAAACCTTTAATAGGTTTGTAATAGTGAAATGTTAATTTTGCATATTAAAAGCTAATTCAATACTGTAAGAGCTACTTTAATAACTCCACTCAGGACATTCAACATGTGTTAAGATAACACATAACAGATTAACAAGTGTTATGGCCAGTCTGGGCCCTGGTTGGGCCCTTGAGCAAGACCCTTGACCATATTTTCTTGGATTGTGAAATTGTATCAGTTGTTAGTTGCTCTGTCCAGAACGCTTGTAACGTTTTCTGATTACACTACCAGCATTCTGTACACAGTGTAGCCCAGTCAGTATTGGTCTTTTATAGTTTGCCTAGTAGAAGCTAGAGAAAAGTAGGATTGTTGGTTTTGTAGCTGTGTCATCACACTTACATGAAAAAAGACTCACTAAACACAAAGCCATGTTACAAACCATGTTAAACCCCATAACTGTTAATAATTGAATTTCTATTCTATATCATCATTTGTAATTACACTCTATAAGAGCAAATTTAGGTTAAATAATATCTGTAATAGGTAATTCATCACTGTAAGAGTCTATTTACCCAGTTTCCCCATTCCACTGTAATTACATGCATATTAATCCACTCCCACTGACCCACTTAAACAGGTTCAACAAATATTTTCCCCAAATGTAACTGAGATATCTGACATACCTGGCAAATAGCTCATAAATGCACACACTGTAATTACAATAAGCAGAACTAAAACTGAATGCTACTTGAAGGACTTTACCACGTTAACACAATGCTCAGTGGTTCAATCAATTTTACAAAAGTGCAAGAAAGGAATATATTAAAATACTGCATTACACAGATAAGCGCTGTTTAACAGCTATCCAATCAGTGACTGGCTGAGGTCTTAAATTACAATAAATTATAATATGAAATTAAAAACTGGACGTAGTGGCTGTAAACAGACTCAAAACAGCAAAGACTGTACAGCGCTGCCCGATGTATGATGTTACAGTATATAGTGCTGTACTGAACTCTAATTGCCAGAGTTTACTTTATAATTCTAATAGATTCCTATGTTCATTGCTTTATTTATGTACTGGATTATTACTGCATCGTTTTGTTGCACTGTAGTGCAGTGCCTTTTGATTTTCTGCCCAGCTGGTCACCTCAACAGCCAAATAACACTGCGGATCAACGTGCCGTGGTGAGACTTAGAGTTTTAGAGCAGAGGTGCATTATTCATCCTTACCAGTCTTGTGCTCGTTTTCTCACGTTTGGAATAGAGGCTGTTCAAAACCGGTTGATGTGTTTAGAGACTTTTTTTGTGAAGGTTACTAATGTTTGTGTGTATAACTACTTAATTGTAACAAGCTTCAAGTGCCATTTGTAAGTGTTAAGTGCCTGTCCTGTTTTAAAAAGCAGTAATTTGTTTAAATGACCTGTATATTCTCTCTCACCTTTAACTATTTACACTGGTTCACTCGTTGAGTCTCTGTTTCATCTGTCTGATCGTCCGTGTTGTTTATAGTACTGTCTATCAGTGCTTTTTTGGTTAAACAAAAGTATCAGTTGGTTCGGTCACTCATCAAACACTTGTTTTAGGCGGTATCTCTGACGCATTTAAGTGTCATTTGCACACAGTGTTTTTGTGAGAATAACCTTTTAATTTACATTACAGTAGCCTAAAAAGACTCTGTGACTATGGTAATATCTGGCCAATGTCCATTTCGATTAGTGACCTGTTTTACAGAACGTAATGTGGTCGTTAAACGGCACATACCTGTATTTAGAAACAGAATATACTAAAAAGTATGTAAGAAAACATAACATTAGCAATATTCGTATCCTTAAAAATAAGTAACAATAAAGATTTACAAAAAGATTTTATTTCTTTGGTCTTATATAGCCTTAGCTCAAATGTAAGGTAGAAAGGTTGAGCTCTATATTTGGTGAACCCAACTTAAGGTTACCGAGTTAAGGTATGTAAAATTCCCATACAAAAGACTAATTTATACTTTTCACTATATTAAATCTATTAGTTAATCCAAGACATGACCTATGATGTAATGTAATAGTTATTTATAACACCCAGTATTATTCTTAGTATGTGATGGTCTTTAGTGATTATACAGTGGTATGGATTGTGTTAGGAATCAGAAGATTGGGACTAAAAATTATAGGAATGTAAGGATCATAGTTTGAATTTTTTTAATATGATGCTGATATCAAGAGTTTCCTGTGTCCAGCTATTCCCAGTAGTGATACGGACACCATCATAGTAACCAAGTGACATGACACTTCTGTTGCCGGCTTGAAACATTATAGGTGTTATGGAAAAGGTACATGCTTGCCTGTACGCTGTGAATTCTCGGATAGACTATGGACTCCCCATGACCCTGACCAGAATAAACAGGCACAAAAAACAAAAACAATAAACAAAAAACATTCTTATACTGATTAAATATGGCAGGCCAGAACTGCCCCAGTGCTCTTTACTGAATCTGTATTGAATCAAAACTTCAACTGCTTTTGCCTGGATTCAAACCTTTCACAACTTTAAGCCAATTTGGGTAAACGTATCTGAAAAATGAATAAAATTCAATTGTTAGGCTTCTATTACTTGATATGTACATACGCAACTAAGCTTGAGCTTCTGTTCCTGATTTCTTGTCATGGTCACTGCTATGTGATTCTACACCCACTGTCACCTTCACGCTCTTGTCACTGTCCCAGAACAAAGTGCTGATTTGTGGATTTGAGAAAGTCAGTCAGTTTAACTGGAAAAATCAACCCGGAGCCATTTATTGCTCATTCTTAAACAGAGCAAAAGGTTTGGTTAGGCATGCTGTAAATATGTGTAATCATGAATTGTGGTGTGTGTTTTTAATTCAACAGCTCATTGGTTGGTGCATGTTCCTTCACTGGAAAACCCCCGAATTTACCATCAGTTCTTCTGTTCCTTCAACACAGAGACAGTTAAATCTCTTTCTTCATCTAGAGCCACAACAGCAGTAACTGGATGAATAGGTAAGTTGAAATACCTGATATAAGCAATTCTAATATTAAATTAAACTATATATAAAAATAATATTCCAAATATATTATAATTATACAGAATGTTGTGCACAGTAGTACATAATTGTGACACACTTGGTTGTGTAAAAAAATTTTGTTAGGGTTTAAGGTTTTCTTTTCTTGGAACAAATTTACTTCAGTTAAAGGCTCTCTAAATATTTTTTTCACACACATTTTAATAAACTGTTTTACCAGGAACCAATTATTTTGTATAACGTTAAGCCCTTGTGGCAAATATGTACATAAACACTTATGTTTGATGTTACATAATTAAAAATGACCTGCCATATTTTTAAATGATTTGAGTCATATGAATGCTGTTACTCATCAAATGGAATGGTTTATAATGCTGAAGTCCAAGTTGTTCTGGATTACATATTACAGTCATCTGTGATATCATTATTTTAATGGATATAACCCATATACTGTTCAGCTATAACAATATAGACTGGCACTATAGCAGTGCTGCGTTGTTGTAGCAGTGCTGCGTTGCATTGATACTAATAGTGTATTTTTCTGGCTGAAGGGTGGGGTATTAAATTATTCATGCTCTCTAGTTCTACAAATAGAACTTGTATTGATCACCTGTCTCTTGAGGTAACTGATACTGTTTAGGAATGCAGTGTTTGCACTTTGTCTTCCCCTATGGCTCCTTGTAACTTTGTCTTTTTGGGAAAATTATAGCAAGTTATGTCATTCTTTTAAGCCATGAGAGCATAGATTAGGTGGATTTTAGGAGTAACATACTTTTAAAACAGGAGGCTGGCTGTGTGAGTTGTGCTTAGTAAGGCAGCTTTCACATCTACATCATGGAAAATGCTATACCTTAAAACTCATAGTTAATATAAAACATGTATATTATACTCACACAGGTTTATATGCTACTTTTAGAAATGTACACACTTTATACAAAATAGACATGGATATATTATTACACACATAGATTGGCTATGACTCATGTTTTAATCTTTAGTAGTAAAATGGAAATGAAAATGGATATTCATGGATATGGCATTTAAACAATGGACTGTTTGTAACTACAGATTGCTGTGTATTAGTAATTTAATATTTAGTAATATAGTTGAAACAGTAAGGGTACTTTTTTCCCCACAAATCGCAAAGCAGACAAGAATGTTTGATCTTTTCTTGGGTGTAATATTAAGAATTGACCATATTCTTCATGTCCAAGCAAGCATAAACCCCACTTTAGGAATTAGGCACAGGGCATACAAAACCCACTGTGACTCTTTGTAGACCTATGCGACACCATTCTTAATCTTGTGCAAAATCAGTGCAAAAAAACCCATCTAAATGGCTTTTTGTCTGTAATCTACAATTATAATCAGGCCAGATTCCTCAAAGTGAAGCATAAAGAAATAAACGTGAACATTAAGTATTAAAAAGAACTGATAAGATATAGCTCATGTGATCAGGTGTAGCACTTCCCCCTTGAAGGTCATTAAACATGTCTGGCATACATTGTGGTAAAATGAACAGAGCAATAGCACTGTGTGTGTGTTTGACTGGGAGCTAGTGAGAAAGAACAGCTATCACATATATCTGTTTCCTTCACTACAGTATCACCAGATGTCCATGCAATCAGAAGGGGGTTAATCCAGACCCAGAGGTGAGTGTCCCATTACTCACTCACATTTTCACCTCAGTTCAGTTCCTAATGTCACTGTGTATGTCTGTCTATGTAAGAATCATCCTGTGTCATATACAATAGTTCTTGGGTGGCATGGTGTTCTAATACTCCATCCCACAAAAGCAAGGACCTGGGTTGGCTTCCCAGTGGACTCGCATGCATGCTGGGCATTATATGCAGACATTGCTGCCATTGTGTGGGGGGGCAGTTAGGGGATTATCCCTGGCTCTGCAATGGCAACTTTGTCCAGCCCTGCTATGGACCTGGTGTTCAAGTCGCTTACACTGGGAATAGGCCTCAAAGCCTTTGCAACCCTGACCAAGAATTATGATGTTACATCATGGGGAAAAATAATATATTAGCTCTTAATTTGCTCTTGGTATCGAGAAGATGAAAAGAAAGAACGGCAAAAGCAAGGGATTTTCTCCTGGGGATTTTAGTAGGCAGGGCACACCATCTCGAGGTCAATAACCTAATCCCATAGCATCACATAGAGACTACCGGAAATTCCAAAATCACACACAGTCTGGACTATGACCAGTGAAATATTACATCCTCCACATCAATCTGTATTTAAGAGCAGTGATATGAATCAGCAAGTATGTGGTGTGTCAGAGGTCTGTGTGCACACACTCGGCGCTGCTCAGGCTGGGAGTGCCAGCTGGCAACCACGTGCTTTTCCCCTACTTCCTGAAAGCCTGCATTAGGGATTACATCAGGGCCAAAGCAGTGTGGAATTCCTGCCATCATGTGGCTTATCCAAGCCGGCCGCCTCATAAGACACACGCATACACAATGCTGCAGTTTAGCAAGTGCAGCAGAAACAGGATCACGAGGTGTGCGATTGTGTACGAGCATGTGAGCACATTGACAGCCCTGCTTTACTTTTTGAGAAACTAAAAGGTGAAGAGTGGCAGATCTCATTAAGATTGGCGTTTTATTCTGGCTATGCATCATCTGACAGATAACGAGTTTGGAAGGCTTGTGAGTTCGACGAGTTTTGGTGCGCCATTGCGTCACTTGGTTCTTCTGCTTTACACAATCGACTTAGTTCAGCGGGGTTTCTGTGGCTCTGGAAGTTCCATGGAAGAAGCTGATGCCATACACGTGATCAGACACGCTGTGTGTCATTCCCCACCTTTAGCCTGCGTGTACAGAGGTGACTGTGATGACAAATCATCTGGTGCGGCAGGACCGACGGGTAGCCAGGTTCATTTGGTACACAAGAGGGTGTGTGAAGTTTGGAAATGAACAGCACCGATTGAAAGGGTGGATATCCAACAATGTCAGATTTTTTTTTTTTCTCTGAACTTGTCATTGTCGTGAGGTGAGCAGAACAGTTCATATTGCCCCAGGTTGTAGTTAGTTCACCACTGAACAGTAAGGTACTTGTGTATAAATGTATAACATTGTCTGGATACTTACTTTCTGCAATAGTAATTAATGACAGAGTTTTAAAGTAAGCTTCACTATCATGATTATAAATGGTTAAGGCTTCTTGGTTTTTTCTGTTCATGTGTCCTGTGTTCTGTTCTGCTTATCTAATAAATGAGCTCTAGGGTTTTAAATTAGAGAGACTCTCACAGTGCAAAAGTTAAACAAATCCCTAATGTAAGCAGACAATGAGCACTTCCTACCAAATGTTTAAGGAAATAGGAAAGACTCATTTCGTCTTAAGCGGTGATTGTCACTGTTTAGACTCAAGTTGCTCACATTTAGTAGCTCATTAGGCAGTTAGCTAGACCTTAAGGCATAAGTAATAGTAACATCTGGGCCTTTAAGCACAGGTACTCCCCAATTTACGATGGGGATACTTTCCGACAAATCCTTCGAAAGATGAATTTATCGTAAATACTTGCATTGTAAGTACCTAAAACATGACCATGGACTTTCCTCACTACATTTCCCAGCGCTCATCACTCCTGCCATGTGACTACCTACGTCATGCACTGGAGAGCATTGTAGTGTATCTTAAACATGTTTAACTACATTTAAATGCAAAGTAATTAACATGAAACTCAATGTATTATTATAATTGCAATAGCTCATTTAATTTATTGAATTCATTTTTAACAATGATTATTGCACAACCACGGCTTTTTCTCACTACATTTCCCAGGGCTCTTCAATCCAGCCACATCACTCCCTACATCACACACTTCTCATTCAGCACGGGAGAGTGTGAGAGTATCGTACCATGTATCGCTTGCCCAAGAAAATTCAAAATTCACAATACAGTTTCTGCTGAATGTGTTTACGTTTAAAGTTGTAAAGGCGAAATATCGTAAGTTGGGCCATCATAAAACAGGGTGTACCTGTAGTTTTCATGATTTTACCCTGCTTTATCCTGGTGAGGGTCGCTGGGGCTCTGATGTCTATCCCTGGAGAACAAAAGGCACAGTCGTAAATGTGCCTTGGACAGGTCACCACTCTACCGCAGTGCCAGGGCATGATCCCACGACCATACCCCACTCCCTCAAACACAGTCGATCCTGTCAGCGTGTTACAATGAACCCGGCCAGAAAGCATTGCTTGCGTCCTAGACTCTTGCACCTCCCGTTCGCCCTGTGTCCCTACTATTAAACTGAAATCTCAGTCATGCTGACCTTTTAAAGTTACGTCTTATAAGTTGGACAGCCAGAGCCCTTAAGTTATGCTAGTTTGTATGAGTACCTAAATTGATGGTTTTGTATTAACTATTAAATAAATACATTATACTATGCTGATGGAAAACAAACTTAAAATCTGTGATTGGATTCGATTTACCACTGGGGGGGATTTTACTTTTTTTTTTTATTTTAAATTCACTTTTATTTTAATCTCATATTTGTTATACTTTCATACTCATTCTTATGCACACAGACACACCCAGTAACACACTTTCTTTTTGTCTCCTACCCAAAACAAACCAAAAGTAGTGACTGGAGGAGTATAAAATGAAAACAATAAAACTAATTCTAAAAGGACTTGGCAGGGGAGCGACCCTGGTTTGCATTTAACTACTCATTATCAAATTCTCACAGACACAAACCACAGAAGAAGTGCTTATAAAGTTTCAATAATTGCCAATGGGACTACTATTGTCTGACTAGGACTATTGTCACAATTGTGAAATTCGAACAAATTTCATGTAGATCAGAACAACCCATAAAAATGAAGCTCAGAAGAGTATCCAGCATCCTGTAACTAAAGACATAATAAACTCCATGCAGATTAAGTGAAAATCTCTCTGCTACAACTTGATAGTGGTTAGATGTTTTCAATTAAAGGATAGATTTCATACTTTAGTGTAAACCATGCTTTTAGGCCTATGAGCTTTTTTGAAATTATACCCGTATTTACCCATATATTTTCCAAGGGAACCAGAATTTCTGGAGCAAACAGAAAATTATTCTTGTTCAATAGTACGTTAGATACTGAAATCCTAATTGAAAACCACGATGTGTACTACATAATGTACCAGATTAAAAACGTCATCACTGGTAGTGCCTTGACAGAGTGTATAGTACATTTGTATGCAGTGTGGAACGTAGGAAAAATAATTTTTGTTGCTCTAGATAAGAGAGTCTGTCATATGCCCTAAAAGCATTTTGACAGGTTTGACAACTATTGTACAAACTGCTGAGAATTTGGCGTATGTAACCTGTGAGTGAAGATACTGAAATGTGAGCTCGGCCAGTAGTCTTATAATATGGGATGGAATTAAATATATGAAAGTATTTTCAAAATTGCTTAGTAATGCAAGTCTGGACGTCTAATGATGGTGAAAATGTAGAGATCTTCCTTAGAGAGTGTCGCATCATTCATTCCAAAAAACTTGGCTAAATTACATTTATGGCTATTACGTTCATAGCATTCAGGAGGCAATTGAACACAGCAGAAACAGGGTAGGACTGGGACACAAATAGCTTCCTAATTACGACTGTGTTTGCATAGACACAGATGTCAATAGCTGCCATAAAGGTACATGACTGGTGCCAGACTGTCCAACGTACTAATCTAACTGTGGCATAACATGGTCAGAAAGATATGATCGTTACGGAAGTATTAGCCTTTGCAATTATGATTTCTAAAGGCAGTGTGTACATATAGTGTGCTGTTAGCCACATGCCTGGTATCTAGCAATACACATAATCTGGGTTAAAAATGCCATTCACTGCATCAGGTGTCACACAGACATAACTGGCAATGTCTGAGGGAGGAGAGGCCGGGGATCATCCCACTGCATCCCAACAGAAACCCATTCCCTGTCCTGTAATGAACTGGCATCCCTTAAAATTTTCAATATACTGTAGTTTTTGATTACACAGTGCTAAAAAGGTTTAGGTGTCCTTAATCTAAGCCCATTTTTATCAAAGATATGATCATTGGAAGACTTATTTTGGCATATAAGCAAGTTTTATAATGAATTGCTTTTAGAAAGTAAGTCAGAGGCACATATTAGGCACTCAGTGCAGTTCCGATGCCAGCAGACAGGAAGGGTTTGTGTTCGACACTCACTCACTGTCTCAGGCTAGGATTTCAGAGCTTGTGCTTGCTGAGCTAAGCCACACTGAGCTGTGCTTTAGAATGATGCCTGACCAAATTGTCCTTGGCAGGCTCAACTTTTTCTCTCTCTCTCACTCATCCTTTGTTGTTCCCCACTCCACTGTAAGTAAGAAGAGCACACCCGCTTCCATCAACTGTAAGGCCCACGGCTATGTCACGGCAATCACTAGAGCTAGGCGAGCCACCTAAAATAACTTTGATTTGGGGAATACCAGCTGATAAAGCCTGAGTGTGGCCAGTGTGGGTGTTGAGTGAACTCACATCTGTGGTGTATTCAAATGCGTCTCTGTCTTTGTAAGGTCTTTCCATTGACAGTTTATTACAGTAGCTAAATAATGGACATTATTATAGCAAATCATAATTACTGTTCGATTTTTCAGGTTATCAACGTGTTTGCACACCGAACCTCATATAACAGGATTCATTATTTATTTGTGAACGAGTGAGTGAGAGCTTTTTTTCGGTTGTGGAAATTATCATTCATGGCTCAGACAGGCATGCAGTACAGAGACTGGGCTTCCCTTCTCTGAGGTGTGGCATGCTCTCTTTGTCCTAATCTTCATTTACATTTAGTCATTTAGCAGATGCCCTTATCCACAGTGACTTATAACTAATGCGGTCTTACAGTCCAAGCAATTGTGGATTAAGGGTCTTGCTCAAGGACCCAACAGTGTCAGCATGGCAGAGGTCCCATTTGAACCTTGGACGTTCTGGTCCATAGGCCAGCCTATATCGTGACCAGAGATAAACATCCTTAAACATCTGTTATTGGTCCAGGCTAGACCACCTTCAGATGGGCACACTCAATCATTCACTTTCCATACAATTCATTGTCATGGAGCTAACCTCCAACACAGGGTACGAGGTACGAGGGTAGTGAAGGTGCCAGTTTCAGACCACAAACACACACACTCATGCAAACTAGTAGAGCTAAAATGTCTTAAGATGGAGTAAATGGAGGAAACCCATGCAGACCAGTGGTGGATGAAGTACACAAACCGTGTGCTTGACTGAAGGTATAGATACCCAAGGTAAAATATTACTCCAGTAAAAGTAGAAGTCCTCCCTTTAGAACGTTACTTGAGTTACAAAGTACAAAAATATTTGCCTATTTATGTACTTAAGTATCAAAAGTAAAAGTGCCATGATTTATTATGGTTATAATGTCCTTTTATCCTATTATCAAGACTCATGCTCAACTAATTTTAGGTGAATACACTAATGTCATTCTTGGTACACCAGTCTTTTAACAAAATGTTGTTAATCAGTCCAAAGGGTCAAAAGTTCAATACAAAGTGTGAACTTCTTCCAATAGCCTTCTGGCTTGTCCACGTGATCTTTAGCAAACTGCAGACGAGCAGCAATGTTCTTTTTGGAGAGCAGCGGCTTTCTCCTTGCAACCCTGCCATGCACACCATTGTTGTTCAGTGTTCTTCTGATGGTGGACTCATGAACATTAACATTAGCCAATGTGAGAGAGGCCTTCAGTTGCTTAGAAGTTATTCTGGAGTTCTTTGTGACCTCACTGACTATTACACGCCTTGCTCCTGGAGTGATCTTTGTTGGTCAAATACTAGAGGGGAGGGTAACAATGGTCTTGAATTTCCTCCATTTGTACACAATCTGTCTGACTATGGATTGGTGGAGTCCAAACTCTTTAGAGATGGTTTTGTAACCTTTTCCAGCCTGATGAGTATCAGCTATTTTTCTGAGGTCCTCAGAAGTTTCCTTTGTTCATGCCATGATGCACTTCCACAAACGTGTTGTGAAGAGCAGACTTTGATAGATCTCTGTTCTTTAAATAAAACAGGGTGCCCACTCACACCTGACGCATTGATTGAAATCACCTGACTCTAATTTCACCTTCAAATGTACTGCTAATCCTAGAGATTCACATACTTTTGCCACTCACTAGTATGTAGTATTGGATCTTTTTTCTCAATAAATAAATTAATGAAGGTTATACTATTTTCATCACATTTGTGTAACTGGGTCCTTTTTATCTCCTTTTAGGACTTGTGTGAAAATCTGATTTAGGTCATCTTTATGCAGAAATACAGAAAATTCTATAGGGTTCACAAACTTTCAAGCACCACTGTATATATCCACTTGTTGTTGATGCTAAGCCCAATAAATGCATCAATAAAAGTTTGGCTCTCAGTCTCCCATCAGTCATCATTTTCCAGATTAGTCTAGACCTCAGGTCATCTAAAGGTTGCAATGAAAAACAAAAATAGAAATTGACTGTCTGATGTTCTCAGCAAATTTTGGAGTCAGTATTTCTAGCTGCCTAGTTATAGTTTGAGTTAATTGTAGAATACTGTTTCAGGGACTTCTGTTTTTGGTAATTATAATAATACTGTTCACACATGCTTCATAAATGCCCATCCTTGTGTCATTTTCATTAAATATAATCATGAACTTTTTTTCCACAGAGAGATGTCTCATCCTCAACACTCAAAAGATTTACCAGATTTACATGAAATCTATTCACTTGTTAGATCAGCTGAGGCAAAAATTGTTCACCGAACTGGCGCAGAGACTTCCAGGAAGTAGGACAAGACTGTCATAAAGGAGTCCGTAAAGGAAGGATCTCTCAGTAAACAAGCACAGAACCAGCAAAGGAAGAGAATATGGGAAGAGAAAGAGGCATCGGCACGACTGGCTACTGTGAGTGTTTCTCTGGCAGTGTCTTAGCTGGTTGTTGTGAGGAGTGAGAACGAAGCAATCAGCAAGTATACTGCCGCAGAAACTCGTCACCTTGCGAGGCCCATTGAACTCCGCAGACATGAACATCAGGTTTCTATCAGCACTGCTTACTATACTGTGAGTCTCAGCTTTTCTCCAAGCATAACACCAGCTACAGCCTACAACTGGGGGACGTTTGCTTTTAGATACCAACAGTTTTACTATTAAAATCTGATGTTGTGAAAATATTGCACCACAGCTGCTCAATAATATTTCTTTAAGCACAATCCAGTCTTTCTGTAGCTGCCATTTGTGCTTATTAGTGTTAATGGCCCAGGAAGGAGGATGTGGCAGGTCAAGTGTACCCAGTTTTTTACCATACTCATTACATGTGCAGTATTTTCTCATGATCGACATCGTTTCATTCCTGTCTCTGTTTTTATAACATTCTTTTTCCGTGATTCTTTTTTTTTGGGGCAGCGTGTAAGCATGTCATGGTGCGAGTCAGTGTTTGTAGAGTGACGAGTCATTACTACAGTGAAACCTTTCTATTATGACTAATTTTTCTCAACTTTTGAAATGTCAAATTGTAACACCACTACTGCCTGCACAAGCAATTAGTAAAAGGCTGAGTGCAGAAATGAACAAGATTGATTAAAGTGCACAAAATCTTAAATGAAGAGGTTATGGGTGTTCGATATGCATCTTCCACAATGTGATAATTGTTGTTTTAACAATCAGCATGGAGGTGGTTTGGCTTTGAAAAGACGGATGTTGCTCAAAAGATGGCAATCTGCAAGCTACGTTGGAAATCAGTTGCAGTTCAAGACAGCTTGACAACTAATGTTTTTTCACCTTCAGCTAACCACCGTGCAGAATATGAAGGTTATAACAAATTTTGGGAGTCAGATGTCCATGACAGGCTTAAATCAGCCAAGGCACCAGCACAAAAACACACTAGGCAAACCTTAACGGAAACATTCTGCAAAAAAAGTGTCTTACGACAAAAAAGCAACAGATGGCATGGTTTCCTAAAATTTTATTTCCTTCAATGTTATTTCCATTGATGTCACTAGTAAGCAATATTAACAAAAAGAAAGACAGTACAAGTAAAACACAAAGTGTCATCTATTATCGTTATAGACAAAATCACAGAAAATATTGAGATTTTTTTTTTTTGGTCAACATCACACACTCCTAGCAGAGGAAGCAAAGCTTACCCTACCTTCAGTTAAAATACCTCAGTTTAATGTGGTCAAACACTGTTCTAAAAACCTGAAGGTTTTATTGCTCACTACATTACTTGCTCCCACTATATTCATGTGTATATTTTTATTTATTACTTTAATGTGTTGGGACGTTCCTCTTGCATGAAATTAGAGTTACTGCAATAATAATGGAGTGTGTTATTATCTAGTTTTTAAATCACATTTTTAGGTGTAGTGCTATACCCCTTCAGATATATCAGAATTATTATTATTGTTTTTTGCCATTGCCTTCTGAAATATGCTGCTTCAGTGTTCTGCATTGTTGCTTTAAACTGATGGCTCCAGTCACTCAGTGGTAAGAGGTATTTTCTAGAAATGGGGACCTGTGTTGAAATCCTAGGGTGGTGCATTTACAGAACCCTGTCCAGGGCCTACCTCTCCTGCACCCATTGAATTCCAGGCTAGGCTCCATAATCAGGCCCCCAACCCTGACCTTAGGGATAAAATGGAATGCTTTGTTTTGGTTGCTTTACACAATGTAAAATAACGGTATTTTCTATTTGAATGCATGTCTCTTTGCATAATAGCATTAAATAAGCAAATAAAATGGTTCAAACTGTCATACATAAAAATACATTGTATTAGTGTGTTGTGTATATTAGTGTCACCCAAACTGAAAGACAAAAAAGTCCAATGAAAATACCTATCTCTTATTTCAATACCACATTAATTAGATACACAGATATACATTATATTCTAGTACACATATATTGTAAATTCCTTTGTGTATATTTTGTTCTCCTTCCTAGCTCTACCTTGTCATATAGCCTAAAATCATCTGCCCTTTGACCATACAACCACTAAAGCCCTGCCACTCATGGCAGTAAACAGCAGCTGATTTTTTTTAAAGCTACTCTGACAGTGACAGCATTGCTGTAACAGAATCAGTGCTGCCCTGGCATGCTCACTGTCTGCAGTTGTCTCAGGCTTTCGACGCATTCAGTATAAGCCTTAATAAAGTAGCTGCCATCTAGTGCGCCTGTCTGCCTGAGCCCTGATTGCATTAAGTGCACCACTTTAGTGAAACACAATGTAGTGGGGAAGCCAAACATTCACTTGGTTGAGATGAAGTGCGTTTCTTTCATCACGGAAAGCCGATTCCAAAGCCTAATCTTAAAGCTCAGTAAGTGAAGAATTCTGAATTTAAATGTAAACGTGCAAATGTAGTACAACCATAGTAAAGCAGTATTACATATTTTCAATTGTCACATTACCTATAAAACGTATTCTTTTATTTATGCATGTAGTAAAGTGGAATTTCCTCAGATCTCCTTTTGCAAATCTAAAAGCAGTCACTAGACAGTGAGTCAGAGGGGCTTTTGCTGGCTTTGTGATGCTGATATGCCTGGACTTGAAACAAAGGAAGCTCAAATTCAAATAAGGCTAACTGTGTTAAGGCTGACTGAATTTCCCCCATATTTAGAGCATTATAGTTTTTTCTCCCAAAATCTCCAATAAACTGATATTATTTACCATGCTATGCAGACATTCAAAAATGCCTATTTTGTTATTTAATAGTTTGTTTTAAAAATAATTATATTAGGTTTTTTAACAGACACTCTATAAAATCGTATTCATATTTAGGAATTTGGCTAAACACTATCCTAATTGGAAAACTGAAAACAAACTGAAAGGATTTATGACCCAGAACAGAGACTTACTCTACTGTTGCAGGAAAAGGTTTATAAACCCTGTAGAATTCCAGGATTTCTGCCTTAATTGCTCATAAGGTCTGGACTCTGACCTTTGCCATTTTAATACAACAGTTCTCTCAATCCTAGGTCTCTACTTTGGTGAACTAGTGAATTGCCACTGTACCATCTAAGTGCTAACTACTATAATTTAAAGGACTATTTTTAAGTCATTTTGCTAACCATTTAGACATGCATCGTCTTCAGGTGATGGACCACAAATGTGACATGCTTCCATAATTTCTTTACATTTTTAAATTAAAAATATTAACAAAAATATTGAAATATTTGAATTAAAGTACAACTTGGTCAGGTCACAATGTCTCAAATCAGCCTTTTATAAGGTGGGCCACCTCCATAGTCCACACCTCAAAATGTATTTCATTAGTTGGTATACAAGTACTGCTGTTTGTGCATTATCAGTTTAGGCAGAATGAGTTTGGCCCTTGAGCATCACATTGGTGCTGTGGTTCGTGCTGTTGCCTCAGAGCTCCAGACCTGGGTTTGAGACCCAAATTTGCATAGGTTTCTTCCGGGTACTCTGGTTTCTTCCACATTCCTAAGATGTGTGTCAGGTTAATTAGTTTCTCTGAAATGACCCAGCATGAGTGAGTGTGTGTGCATGCACCCTACAATGGACCTGCTGCCCTGTCCACAGTGTTGTTTTCAACATCTTGCGGCCCTGAATAGGAATAAGTGGGTATAGAACATTAATGGATGAATTTGTCTGTTATGACTTGCAACTATACACATCACAGTAACCCTGGGAGTTATCAGTAATTATAGTTCCTTTTTTGCATCCATGACTTACCTGAACTTTACACTGGTATAAAAGTTCAGCACAGGCACAAAAAGGCCACTGCAAATAAAATCTGAAAACATTAAACAGGTCTCTTCACACACAAATATGTGTATTGTTTAACTTGCCTAAATATTTGTATTTTGCCAAATATTACAATATACAGGATGATTCCATAAAACGTCCCCTTCCAGCATCTATAAAACACATTTTTACACAATTTAAATTGGTCAGCTGATAATTGAAACAGCTGATAGTTGTCAACCAAACAAGGAACAATTAACCACACCTAAAAATACGTTTGTCTTCTGTTTATCATTGTCTTCGATTCAGTTCAATTCAATTTACTGTAGCACTTCTGTAAGTCACTCTGGATAAGGGTGTCTCCTACATGCTGTAAATGTAAATTCTGAAACCTACCAAAGTTCAGTACAGCTGATAGACTGAGAGGCATATCAACAGGACATAACATGACTAACTACCCAGTGAATAAAATACAAAACTGACTGTATAAATGTAAATGTCAAATAAAATGTTCAGGTTAAAAGCTTAGTAAAGAAAAAAAATATATAAGCACAATCATACTCTAAAGAAAAACATAAGTCTTGAGAAAAGATTTAATGTCATGACTCCATAAAGTAATGCATTCCACAGTCTAGGAACAGCTATGAAAAATGCATAGTCGCCCTTTTGTTTTAATTGTGATGTGGGACAGTTAACATTAACATATTATAGAACCTTGTTTAGTGTTTTCTAGCCTTTGGGGACTGTTCGTGAAATTATCATTCATTTATTCACTTCCTTACCCATTGATCCTGGACTGGGTCGCAGAACAGTCGGTGCCTAGCCATCAGCATAAGATTTTCATAATTTACATTTACATTTACAGCATTTAGCAGACGCTCTTATCCAGAGCGACTTACAAGTTATACAGTCTTACAATCCACGCAATTGTGGGTTAAGGGTTTTGCTCAAGGGACCCCACAGTGGCAAGCTTGCGCAGAGGTGGGATTTGAACCCTTGGACCTTCTGGTCCATAGGCATGCAGTACCTTACCCGCTAGGCTACCACACGTCCCATAATTAAATTATCATTGTAATACATTTTTTCTGTATTAAAGTACTGTACATTTAATGAGTAGACCTGAAAAACCAAATTTAGGATTGCTGCAGTCTGCTACCAAAACAGAAATGACAAATACAAACATTATAGTAAGATATTTTTTTACCAATGGAAATACTGAATCCATTATTCATATCTGTACCGTCTAATTAGTATGTTTATGCACCACACATTCATGCATGCTTCCATGTTTGTGTATTCTAGCTAAGAACTTTGTAAAAAGTAAACACTAATAAATCCTTTTCTGTGCATTTCAGTATTAAGTCATTATTTGAATTTCAGTATAATTGCAGTGGGACAAATAATGACATTTGATAACATTTTAGCAGTTTTCTAAATATTCATCATTACCGCTTACTATTTAAATTTGCCAGGAATGCCCTGCAAATACATCATATCGTAATCGGCCCCTGGAAAAAGCTGTGTTTAGCTTGTAGAATAATGACTGTTATAATCAGACTAGGGTCTTTTAAGGTAGTATTGAAGTATAGACTGCTTATTGATGATTAGGTCCATGCACTGTCCAAGCAGTGTCCGATTTGACAGCAAGATTGGTCCTGCAGCTATGGATTACAGCCATGGAGAAATCACAATGAGCACAGTATTGAAACCCACATAATGTAAACTGTAGAGAACCACAAGCCTAACAGATGCTGGTTGGAATATGGATCTTGTTAAGGGAAGGGCATGGCAACCAACATTTGTACCTCTCCATTGCTCTCTTTCTCTATGTGAGATGAGATGAATGCATTTGCTGCAGAGTACAGTAAGATGGACCGATGCAGTTCTTTTGGGGGATGAGCCTCTGCAATTGCCCGTTCAGAACTTAAATGAGTTGGGGGTGTTTTCCCCTTCACTTGCATCAGCAGAACTGTAAAAGATCAATGTACCTGGCCTCTTGGAAACCAGCACACTCCTATGTTTTCTTCTCTCACCAGGAAAGAAAAAAAATTATATTCCACGGGCAAACATTTATGCTGTTTTTAAATTTTGTGCATTTCTAAATGTTCTCAATGCCAGAATTATCTGAGTTAAGTGACCTGTAAAAGAGTATAAGTTTTAATCCCAGGGCAAGATATCCATGGCCTTACATTGCAACTGAATAGAAAACCCATGTTTTGTATTCACTCACTCAGACTGGGTAAAAACAATAAACCTAAAAATATCTATGTACACATTTTTGTATTTATCACTGATGCATTTAAGAGAAGGCTGACCATGTTTATATTATTTTTGCATTGAGTAAAGAACCATGGAAATGCTGTTCGGCTAAAACAAAAGAACACAGGGCGGTGCAATGGGAAAGTGGTAGTGTTGTTGCCTCACACGTCCAGTGACCCAGTGTTGACTTTATGACCATTTGCATGTCCTGCAAATGATCTGTGTGCCCCCAAATTGGATTGAAAAATAACATTGGGAAATTGGAGTGAAAATAACAAGATTTGTCAAAATCTAGCACAAATTTCTGGCAGCAGCTGCTGAAAATATAAAACGTTCTTCCTAAAATTTTATTTAAGCAAATAATACCAGTAACATAAATTACAAAGGCAAAAAATATGACATTTATTAAAATGGATTCACATAAGTTACTTTTTGAGTCGTGTTCTAAGTGTTCTTGTATTTTGCATTTCAAAGATCCAAAAACACTCAGTAGGCACTCAGCAGCCAAGGTGAGTACTAACTTGATTGTGGTTTTTTTTTAAGTCCAAAATATATTTTTGAAAATATATATGCAAGTATATTGTTTTATAGTTTACAGCAGAGTGAAGTTAAAATAACACAGAAATCAATAGTAATATGCAATACCTTTAACTGTTTTGGACTATTGATGGTTCATTCTCGCTACTTTAACCTAAAAGTTCACATTGCACCATCTAATGTCCAGTCGATGTAACTACGCATACACAACGTAATTCACAAGCAGTCCTTCAAAGAATGTGGCTTATCTGTTCGTCTCCTGCATACGTTGTCCCGAAAACTTGTACTTTCAGACCTATTCTCTCTACATGTGAGCATTCAACATACAGTGGTGCTTGAAAGTGTGTGAACCCTTTAGAATTTTCTATATTTCTGCATAAATATGACCTAAAACATCATTAGACTTTTACACCGGTCCTAAAAGTAGGCAAAGAGAACCCACTTAAACAAATGAGACAAAAATATTATACTTGGTCATTTATTTATTGAGGAAAATCATCCAATATTACATATTAGTGAGTGGCAAAAGTATGTGAACAGTATGTGAAAAGTATCTGGTGTGTACCCCCCAGAAATCTTGCTTTCTTGTGGGTGACCAAATACTTACTTTCCACCATGATTTACAATAAAAAAAATTTAAATATTTCCTGGAATTTTTTTTCTTATTTTGTCTCTCATAGTTGAAGTGTACCTATGATGAAAATTACAGACCTCTCTCATTTTTCTAAGTAGGAGAATTTGCACAATCAGTGGCTGACTAAATACTTTTTTGCCTCACTGTATATACGATTTGGAAAAAAATCATTAACAGAAAGCTTATTTCAGGGAGCTAGCGCAGCTGCTAATGCTACAGCCTGTGTCCAGGAGGATTCAGTTGCTGTTTACCTTTCGATTGGCTGTAATGCCTAACCTTTTTAGGACACTTATTTGCACTAAGAATACAGTACTGTCGATGTCAAATTAAAGAAAAACATGATAAACACAGTGGAATTCTTCACTGAGTGAGGGGTATTGTGAATCTGAATCATTGTCTACTGTTCTTTTAAGAACTGTCCATCATGCTGTTTGGCTGTTAAAAGAAAGAGCTTCATTATGAACAATTTTCTTGGTGTGCGTCTTTATGTGTCCATGCTACATCAGGGTAACAATTAGGACGGTCGCTCGTAGAGGAAGAGCCAGTTTAAGACTGACCAGACCATAGTGAATGAAGAAGAGTGACGACAGGACCACCGAAACCACAGCAGTCGCCAACAGGGACTGGAAGATGACCGGTGGGAGATGACAGTGATGCACGGCAGCAGCTTGATGCCAGTGCACAGCAGCGACTGTCCGGCAGAACCCTTCAACACTGCGGCAACAATGACAGAGTGCAGCAACCATGGATGATTATACTTGCAGTGGCAATGAGTACTTTGGTACACCAGCCCGATCTACACTTCCCTCTGGCAGTGAAGCAAGACCTGTGTTTAGAAGCCTTTTTGGGCATGCTGACACCTATTTACATTCAGTTGGCAGTTGAGGGGAACCGAGAGTGTGGAGCCCAACCTCACACACCCATGCCACCATGTCACTCACCACACTATTGCTTTACTGCCGCCGAGTACGGCAAGGAGGAGACCATACAGTAAGCTGAAACCCAACAGCAGACACTGTCACAGATCATGTCACACAGGGTAGCACTGTAGGGAACCTGAACCAGGGCTCCATGACATTCCAACCTTCCCAACTGAGTGTGTAGTCAGGTTTATCACACAACAACATTAACAGAATATCTCTAATGGGGATGGACAACGACCCAGACACTGGGTCCACTTTTCCATTGTCAACCTGCCTTGATAGTACCTGGCAATCTACTGGCAGCACCATGCTTAAGTCGATAATGGAAGAAGCTGTAACTATGCTTGGTCAACAGCAGATGAATGTTCAGCTGAGTGGGCAAGAATACTCATTATGGGACTGAACTTTCTTACAGTCGTGCATGCAAAACTGCAGTTGCATATCGGCTCGCTTCAGATAGAGCATACCGCTCTTTTTGACCAGGCCACAGCATCCACAGAGGTGAGAGCACCAAAGATAGTCTCAAAACGGCTAAATCACAAAAGCGAGTGGAATAGTCCCGGCCCATGATCACAATAGTGCAAGAGCTCTGGCAGCAGAGTGGCACAAATTTGAACATTAGCATTAGAAACGTTGGGAAATGTTAGGATAATTTATGAACTTATCTGCAGCAAGCGAAGAGGAGTGCTTGCAAGTTAATTAAATACAGCGACACCAATATGCCTGCATCTGCACCGCCTGCAGAGACCAAATGGCACATCGCAGAGCTGGCAATTGCCGGCATCCTGTGGACATTACTGTCTGTGCTGGGGAAAAAAAACGAACAGTGAGTGGAGCTTCTGTTTGCATTATCACCATTTAAACATTTTTACTGCTCTGGACGCAAATCCATTGCCATGTAATGATGACGCACTGGGGGTTTCCGGCCGCGGTGACCATTGGGAGGTCACAAAGAAGATGTATGCAAGAAGACAGCACTCTTGATCTGTAATAGATTATGGCACTTCGTAGTCTTGCCGTTTAGACTTTGTAATGCGCCAGCCACATTGGAGCCTGATGGAGAAAATTTTCAAGATGACACCACATGGGCCACTCTGAAGGCCCATTACTGACAATGGTTGTGACTCCAGAAGTGAGACAATGTGTTTTACTGTCACTAGAGGAACCTACTGTGCAGGGCAAAGTTAGACTGTTGCTGGTGCTGCAGCAGCTTTGTGGCAACATCTTTGCATGGTGCACAGTCCACCAGGGGTTGGACACTTTGGTATCTCAAAAACACTCTACCATCTTCTGTTCTGTTGTTCTGTTGGAAGGGCTCCCAGAATGACACTGAACTGGTTGCCCACTTTTGAGAAACATGCATGGACTGGAAGGGACCGGTCGGGCATTCAAGTCCACCGCTGTCAACACTACAGTCTGGCATGTCCATGGAGCACGTAGCTGTAGACATGTGTGATCCCTTTCCAGATTGGAGAAACCACTACATGATCGTCACATTAGACTATTTCACCAAATAGCCTATGGCATATCCAGCTTCTGATAAAAAGCTTCTTCTGTAAGTTTGGCGTTTGTTGGAGGCGTGAGTGTCTTTGGATCCATGACCTTGAAGACATGCTCTCCAAATGCACAGTGACGGTTCTTGGAGAAGTACAAATAAACACTTTGCTCAACTCACTATAGTGACGAGCCAGCACCAACATAACTGGTACTACTGTTGGCATGTCTGGCCGCTGTGCAGGAATCCATGGGCTTCATACTGGTCAGACACAATGTTCAGGTGTGAGCTTCAAACGCTTTTGAAGCTTGCATCAGAATGGCCTGGAATTGAGGGGGAGTATCGGGGGTGTTGCTGGGGACTTCTGACTCTTGGAGGGATGCTGTGTTGGGACAGCAGTTTCACCAGTTGCGAGAAAGGAGTGTAAGGCATGTGGCATTCTCAGAGACACCCAGAATGCACTGCAGGTCTGGAATGCTGGGTATATTTTCACTATTTTCATAGTGGTTTTCTTTCATGTCTGTAGCTATGTGTGTTCTAAAGTAAACCGTGATTGTGTTTAGCTATATCTGTGCATTTCTGTACATTTAAAGTTACCATATGGTTATGTTTTTAATGGATCTGCCTGCCTCAGTAAAGCAGTCTAGATACCTTTGTTTATCAAGCTTTTTGATAGTTATAATAAAAAGCTTCAATATGAGCGATTATCCTGGCTTGACTCGTTCTTCCTCCGTGACACAATAGTAAGAACAAAATTAAAAACAGTACTAGACACAAATCAGTGACATTTCAGTGTTATACATGTATTAACAGTGATTTGGGAAGACTGTTTATTAACTTTTAAGTCAAAAATTAGTCAAGACATAGGCTACTACAACGACCATAGTTAGCAAGAATGTCCAACCCCATTATGCCAAGCAATGGTTTTATAAACACCAACATGTATTAATTTCGGGTATAATAATGATTTTGCAAGTGCTTCCTATCTATGTTTGGTCACACAGGACATAACTCACCTTTACTCATAGTATTTTTTCGTTATTTCTGTTTTTCTTTCCCACCTCATAAACCCTTTTGCTTGGCGCATCGCGTTTGAATTCGAGAAAGACATGATACTTATTAGCGACCTTGACTGGGAAATACCACTTTACGTTTACATGAAGGGGAGAATGAGTGATGACAGAAAGACAATATGGATTGAAGTATCTCTATCTAAACGTATTGGCAAACTATATTACAAATAATGTACGTATTTAAAAGGAAAATAGATTTTAATCAATTGTAAAGTTATATATACATTTATTTTAAATGACATAATCTCTGTAACCCCCCTGTTTGGTTCGCGACGCTAAGATTCGTCCTAACTTTCCTGCGCAAAGAAAACAATGATTAGTCAGCGTACTGTGCAATGTCCGAAATGATTTGTACAGTCAGTAGTAAAGTCTGAGTATTGAAGCTGTATTTTGTAATGCAAAAAATGTGTCCGAGACCGGGATCTTATAAGGAGAGTTTGGGTGGAGTTAAAGAGTCCAAGAGGAGTAACACACCTCCATGTTCCTACAAGTGACGAAACTTCGCGAAATGGAGATGATCGCGCTGTAATGTCATGTCACAACACTTTTAAATAGCATTGACTTTTATGTCTTATTTACGTACTTGAAACCGCCGTCTTCATTTTCACATGTAGCGGATGACTCTTGACTCTCAGCTCTCGCTCTAAACGGGACTAAACAAGTCTTAAACCTGTAATAAGACTCTTGCCCAAGTTGCTTGGGAATGATGGCGGAGTTGGAGACAGTCGTGTTGCTGTATGAGCAGGTATTTGTGTTATTGTCGTGTGCTCTGTCCATGCTGGGCGCTGTTATAGTTATAAGCACATACGTAAGCTGGCCGGACCTGAGAACCAAACCCAGACAGCTGCTGGTCTTCCTCTCCGTAGCCGATCTTCTGTCTGCAGCTTCATACTTCTACGGAGCATGGAAGGTATTTACCTCCAACACCTGGGACTGTATCGCACAGGGAGCTGTGTCCACCTTCTTCAACACCAGCTCGTTCTTCTGGACAGTAGCCATCGCCATCTACCTGTACATCTTCATCGTCAAGTCCAGTCAGAGACTCGCCGACAGTCTGGTTTTATATTTCCACCTCATGAGGTAGCTAATCTTTTCTGCCTGGTGTTGTTTTAGTGGTTTGTCTCAAACTGCTAATTCAAACCAAAGTTTATCTATATTATCATATTTTTATTTACAGTCATTATAAATGAAACTATATATTATAACATTGGTACAAATTAAATAGTTTTAACATGGACAGTTCTAAAAAAGTTACACATGCCGGCCGCGAGTTCATCGTAAGGCATACACACGTGTATGAAATGTTAAGTGCACCTGTCTGTTGGTGTATTTCTTGAACCTGGACATCTTCCTTTCTCACTGCCTGAACTTACATTTACAGCATTTAGCAGATGCCCTTATCCAGAGCGACTTACAATTGATACAGTCTTACAATCCAAGCAATTGTGGGTTAAGGGCCTTGCTCAAGGACCCAACAGTGGCAGCTTGGCAAAGATGGTATTTGAACCCAGAACCTTCTGGTCCATAGCCCATTACCTTAACCGCTAGGCTACCACAGTCCCTGAACTTCAGCTCCACTTTTGAATTTCATGCTATTACTGTGCTCAAGCCTTGTGAACATTGTAATTTATTGATTTCTGGTCCACTTGGCAAGTGATCAGCACATGACTGGCACCTGGCCTGGTTCCCCCTCTCTTCACGATATCTTGAATTACACAGCCACCACTTAGCCCAGCTGACATGTTCAAGTACAGACCTGTTTCCCTCCTTCCATTCCTGTCCAGAAAAGTTGAACATGCTGTACACAGACAGCTGTCTTTCTTTTCTCTAGAAAACAGCCTCCTTGGTACCAACCAGTCTGGTCACACACTGGAGACATTCTACAAAATCTGCTCTCCTCGCTGTCACTGAAGCACTTCATAGAGGCAAGGAAAACGTCATGTGTTCAGGACTTCTCCTTCTGGATCTATGTGAGACGTTTGATACTGTGAATCATCAGATTCTCACCTTCACGCTCTGTAACTTAGGAATTGCGACTGCCTGATTCTGATCATACTTATAATATCAATCAAGATCAATCCTACCAGGCTGCATGGTGAGGTTCATTTAAATCATCTCAAGGGATTACCACAGTAGTTTCTCAGTGATCTGTTCTTGGTCCACTCTGACTCTTCCTATACACTAAATCACTAGGCTTGGTGATTAAATCCCATGGATTCTCATATGACTGCTATGTAGATGATGACTGCTAATCTGTCTGTTGACAAGAACCTTGGTGTGATTTTGGACAACACCTCAATTATTTTAGCCATGTCACATCAACCACCATATTCGCATCAGAGGAATGCATCCTTTTCCAACCAGACAAGATGCTCAGATTCTTGTACAGACTCTTGCCATTTCCAGGCTTGATTACTTCAGTGTTTTACTTGCTGGTCTTCCTTCATGTTCCGTTGCTCCACTACAGAGCATGCCCATCAGGTTCACAACCTGCCAAAGGTTTCTCATGTAACTCTTTCTCTGAGATCATTCCACTGATTGTCCTACACACCTGCACACTAACTCAAGTCTTCAGATTCTTCAGGGTTCCTACCCTTTTGTTAGGTCAGGCCAGGTTTCTGTTTCAGTGTCCTGGTTCCTCATTGGTGGATTGAGCTTCCCACACCAGTCAGAATGGTCCATTGTCTACAGAGTTGTAATGACAGACGTAACAGTACACCTTCTGGTATAGGAAGTTTCATTATACACAAAGTAGAGAAATTAGCACTATGACATTACATTTTTAGAATAAGGCGTGCAGCTGTCTGCAACTCAGATGAACCAGTGTGCAGAGAGATGAACTAGCATGCAACAGAGTGAGTTGGCGAGAGAACAGCAAATGTGCATTGGCGTGAGTTGTTTGGTTAATGTTGCGCTCCTTGTAAGCATTGCTCTGATAAGGCAGGCTGGATCTGTGCTCCACTGCACATGAGTTGTGGAAGTTGCATCACAGCACAGTGTGTCTGAGGATGGGGCGATGTATCAGCTGTACTGTATGTGTAAAGTTTCTTGGCTATTTAGTCAATGCCAGTACTCTACAGTATCCCATATTGCTTTGCTATATACACTCATGGACAAAAAAAAAAACACACCACGAAAGAGTTGTTGGAATTTAATGAAACTTTGTGTATGTATGTAATGATGATATATGTAAGTGATTACAACATTGGAGCAAAAGGATAAGTTTATTGAGGAAAACTGTACAATTGACAGGAGGCTCTAGTACCCTGTTAGGCCGCGTCTATCCTGGATACAAGATGAGATATGGTTGGGCTTGGGATGCATACACACAGATGCTGCAGCTGGGCCTGAAGATCCTGCACAGTTGCAGGATGCATAAGCTGGCATCCCAATTGGTCCCATAAATCTGGTGACCAGGCAGGCCAAGGTAGTGTTACAATCTGGCAGAGACGTTCCTAGAAACCCTTGCTGTATGTGATGGCTCCCGAGATCATCACACCAGCAGTTGGGGCAGTGTGGCGGTCCACAGTAAAGGCAGGATTGAAGCGCTCATCACGAGGCCTCCATACTCAAACCTGACCACTGTTGTACCCAAACAGAATCTGAATTCATCACTAAAGACAACATGGTTCCAGTCTGCAACAGTCCAAGTTTCTCATTCACAATACCACTGCAAACAAAGGCGGCGGTGGCTGGCTGTCAATGGCAGGACGTATATTGGGTGCAATAACAACAAATATTCTTCTGCTAAGTGCCTGGAAATGGTTAGGGCAGAGACAGGGGTGTGTAGTGAATGTTCCACCTAGATGGTAGACAATGAAACCTTGGGAGCTGCTCCTGACTGTTGGAAGATGAAACAGTCCTCTCTACTGGTGGTCTGTCTGGGTCGTCCAGAGCCTGTTTGCCGTGTGTGTGTCTGCCCTCATAAAACCACAGCTCCCAACAGCTTGGGTCAGATTGGCCTAGATGGCGGGCAATTCATGAAAACGACCATGTGTTTCAGTTTAAAAGCATTGTCTTTCTTTTTTCTGACAGTAGAAATTACAAGCAGGAAGTAAGTTAGCTATTTTATAGCCTTCTCCTGCTCTGTGACAGTCACTTATCTGTATGTTCAATGATCTCTTCAGTCACCTGCTTCGAAAAACCCATAACTTGAGTATAAGCACAACACCACGAGAGGCTTGAAGGTCACAGAGTTTTAGTCCAGCCACTCAGTTAGGTTCTGAGACATTACAAAACACTTGGATCATTTGGAAGCATATGCCAGATTTTATGTTTGAATTCTTCCCCATGATCTTAAATTCATCAATTAAACAATAACAGTGCATTGATACTTCAGACACTCTCAACCTGGTTAATAGTAAAGCCACCACATACTTTGTCAGTCTTAAAACACAAGCCCCAGCAGTGTGATGCAGTTGAAGTTCTGAATAAACCTGTTAGCCACATTAATCAAAATTCTTTTAAGATTATTACAAGATTATAAAAAAAATAAAAATAAAACTAAAATGTGAAAGTTTTAATGGGCTGCGTGTTTACATAGTTGTCAGAGCCACAGGTATAGAAAAGTCAGTGAGTGAGTGAACGTGTTTACAATAAATCTTGGCAAAATATAAGGTTCAAGTTCTCATTTGGTGCCATGTTACAAAACTTACACAAGAGATACCTAATCATGAAAGACAATACAGTGGGGCAAAAAAATATTTTAGTCAGCCACTGATTGTGCAAGTTCTCCGACTTAGAAAGATGAGCAGAGGTCTGTGATTTTCCATCACAAGTACACTTCAACTATGAGAGACAAAATGAGAAAAAAATCCAAGAAATCACATTGTAGGATTTTTAAAAGAATTTAATTGTAAATTATGGTGGAAAATAAGTATTGGGGTCAATACAAAGTTCATCTCATACTTTGTAACATAAACCCTTGTTAGCAACTGACCAGAGGTCAAACGTTTTCGTGTAAGTCTTCACCAGGTTTTTTGCACAAGCTTGTAGCTGGTATTTTTGGCCCATTCCTCCATGCAGATCTCCTCTAGAGCATGATGATGATTTGGGGGCAACACAGACTTTCCACTCCCTCTACAAATTTTTTTAATATGGTTGAGGTTCTGGAGGACAGGCTAGGCCACTCCAGGACCTTGAAATGCTTTCTACGGAGCCACTCCTTTGTTGCCTGAAGCGGTGTGTGGTTTGGGATCATTGTCATGCTGGAAGACCCAGCCACGTTCCATCTTCAATGCTCTCTCACAGATGGAAGGAGGTTTGGCTTAAAATCTCATGATACATGTGCCGCTGTTCATTCTTCTCTTAACACCCCAGTTTTGCAGAAAAAACAGCCCCAAAGTGTATTTGGTTTGCAACTCAGCATTCATCTTCCTCCAAAACACGATGAGTTGATATTTTATTTTTTTTTTGGTTTTGTTTTTATTTACCCAAAAAGTTCTATTTTGGTTTCATCTGACCACATGATATTCTCCCAATCCTCTTTCGGATCATCCGTATGCTCTCTGGCAAACGTCAAGACGGGCCTGGACATGTACTGGCTTAAGCAGGGGTACACGCCTGGCACTGCAGGATCTGAATCCCTCTCGGAGTAGTGTGTTACTGATGGTAGCCTTTGTTACTTTGGTCTCAGCTCGCTGCAGGTCATTCATCAGCTCCCTCCATGTAGTTCTGGGATTTTTGCTCACCGTTCTCATGATCATTTTGACCCCATGGGATGAGATCTTGCGTGGGGCCCCAGATCAAGGGGGGAGATTTATCAATGACCTTGTATGTCTTCCCATTTTCTTACAATTGCTCCCACAGTTGATTTATTTATGACACCAACCTGCTTCCCTATTGTAGATTCACTCTTCCCCAGCCTGGGGCAGGTCTACAATTTTCTTCCGGTGTCCGCTTCGACAGCTCTTTGGTCTTGACCATGGTTGAATTTGGAGTCTGACTGTTTGAGGCTGTGGACAGGTGTCCTTTTATACAGATAACGAGGGTCAAACAGGTGTCATTAATACAGGTAACGAGTGGGAGGACAGAAGAGCTTCTTAAAGAAGAAGTTACCGGTCTGGTGAGAGCCAGAAAGAAATCTTGCTTGTTTGTGGGTGACCAAATACTTATTTTCCACCATGATTTACAATTAAAGTTCTTGTAAAAAATCTAATGAATTTTCCTGGATATTTTTTTGTCTCTCATAGTTGAAAGTGTTAGCTATGATGAAATGAAAATTATACTCATCTTTCTAAGTAGGAGGAACTTGCACCATCAGTGGCTGACTAAAATACTTTTTTTGCCCCACTGTAACTACTGAACGCTGAAAGACATTATACACCTTAAGTAAAGCATCTACAATCCCATTTAAATACCACACTATGTACAATCCAGACGTTTTGCCCTGTAGTTAAAAAGCTTTCGTTGGTGAATGCTCTTCCACACGTTGTGTTTCAGTGTCTGATGACTGTTGGTGTATTCGTCTTAATGTTGTTTCTTGTAGTGGGGGTGTTCCTCTGGCCATCACGATCGCAGCATGTGTCTCTGCAGAAGATTGGCTACGATTGCATCAGAGGTATCTGTTTGGCTGGTGCTGGATCAGCATTCAGAAGAAGATCACGTGCTGTGGATGCTGCTGACTGGCAAGATATGGGAGCTTCTCGCTTACGTCACACTGCCTGTGCTTTACATCCTCATTAAAAGGCACATCCACAGAGCGGTAAGCAGCCTGCTTCTGGCTGCGCTTCTGCATTCAGTACAGATAACAGAAATAATATTTACTAGCTGTATCTTGTTATAGCAGCGTATGGAATATAATAGGATTTTTTAAATATGTACAATATGCTTTTGTTTAAGGCCTGCTGGCAACAACCCTCCCTAGATTCCCCTATATAGCATTTTGAACATAAGTAATACAAAAAATATAATAATTTTAATAATAACAATACAACAAGAGTCAAACAAAGCATTAATGAGCTACAGTAATATTATGGCAATGGAAAGCCCTCAGTCTTTCTGTCTGGTAGAAAGAGTGTGTGTGTGTGTGTGTGTGTGTGTGTGTGTGTGTGTGTGTGTGTGTGTGTGTGTGTGTGTGTGTGTGCGCGCCCCCCAACCCACCCAACAATTAGCCTACAACTCAATAAATCTCTTGTGCAACAGTACGGCAAGTAAGGCCTGGGTCCATTCTGTGTGGAGTTTGTATGTTCTCCACGTGTCGGTGTGGGTTTACTCAGGGTGCTCTCCGGTTTCCTCCCTCCCCACAGTCCAAAGACATGCTGTAGGTTCATTATTACACTAAAGTGGCCCCTTGTGTCGTGGGAATATGCATATGTCCTAGGGTTGTCCCTACCTTTTGCCCTATGCCGCCAGGCTAGCACTGGCTCTCCCGCCCCACTTATCCAGGATTAAGCAGATTAAAAAAAAGTGAATGAATGAATGAATGGAATAATAGCATTACAGTCCAACATGTGGCAGGTTTGTTCCCTGACTGTATGGGGATAATTAAGAGCTATTTAGTGTGCATACCTTTTGAAGCAGGTCTGTAAATACATGTACTTCTGTGAGACAACAGAGTGGAATGTTATCATTTAACATTGGAGAACCTGAGGCCCAGGAGGATATGGAGAGATTCTGTGTTGAGTGTCTGTTCTCAAATTCCTTACTCTGCATCTCATCAAGCATGCTGTTATGTTTAAAGGAAGGGTCCATTAATTGTAACGCGCATGCCTTTTAAGTAGTTACTTGAAGAAAGCATTTTTGTTTTGAATAAATGCACTCACCATTCACTTTATTAGGTACACTTCCTTGTTTCTACTCTTGTTGTTCATTTTATCAGTTCCACTTACCATATAGAAGCTGTAGCATGTAGCACTTTGTAGTTCTACATTTAGAGACGGCAGTCCATCTGTATCTCTACATTCTTTGTTATGCCCCTTTCCTCTGGTCTCTAATGGTCAGGACCCCCCACAGGACCACCACAGATCAGGTACTATTTGGGTGGTGGTTCCTTTCCTCCACAGTTACCTGACCTAAAGTCCTTTGAGCATTTACAATGGTGCTTGAAAATTTGTGAACCCTTTGGAATTTTCTGTATTTCTGCATAAATATGACCTAAAACATCATCAGATTTTCACACAAGTCCTAAAAGTAGCTCAAGAGAACCCAGTTAAACAAATGAGACAAAAATATTTTACTTGGTCATTTATTTATTGAGGAAAATGATCCAATATTATATATTAATGAGTGGCAAAAGTATGTGAACCTTTGCTTTAAGAATCTGGTGTGACCCCCCTGTGCAGCAATAACTGCAACTGAATGTTTCCTGTAACTGTTGATCAGTCCTGCACACCGGCTTGGAGGAATTTTAGCCCATTCCTCCGTACAGAACAGCTTCAACTCTGGGATCTTGGTGGGTTTCCTGGGTTTCCTCACATTAGCTGCTCACTTCAGATCCTTCCACAACATTTCAATTGGATTACGGTCAGGAGTTTGACTTGGCCATTCCAAAACATTAACTTTATTCTTCTTTAACCATTCTTTGGTAGAACGACTTGTGTGCTTAGGGTCGTTGTCTTGCTGCATGACCCACCTTCTCTTGAGATTCAGTTCATGAACAGATGTCCTGGCATTTTCATTTAGAATTCTCTGATATAGTTCAGAATTCATTGTTCCTTCAATAATGGCAAGCCGTCCTGGCCCAGATGCAGTAAAACAGGCCCAAATCATGATACTACCACCACCATGTTTCACATATGGGATAAGGTCCTTATGCTGGTTTTCTTTTCGCCAACCATAATGCTTTTCTTTTAAACCAAAAAGTTCTATTTTGGTCTCATCGGTCCACAATACATTCTTCCAATAGCCTTCTGGCTTGTCCACATGAGAGCAGTGGCTTTCTCCTTGCAACCCTGCCATGCACACCATAGTTGTTCAGTGTTCTTCTGATGGTGGACTCATGAACATTAACATTAGCTAATGTGAGAGAGGCCTTCAGTTGCTTAGAAGTTGCCCTGGGGTCCTTTGTGACTTCGCCAACTATTACACGCTTTGCTGTTGGAATGAGTTCGTTGTTAGTCGACCACTCCTGGGGAGGGTAACAATGGTCTTGAATTTCCTCCATTTGTAAACAATCTGTCTGATTGTGGATTGGTGGAGTCCAAACACTTTAGAGATGGTTTTGTAACCTTTTCCAGCCTGATGAGCATCAACAACTCTTTATCTGAGGTCCTCAGAAATCAGAAATATCCTTTATTCGTGCTCACTAATATGTAATACTGGATCATTTTCCTCAATAAATAAATGACCAAGTATAATATTTTGTCTCACTTGTTTAACTGGGTTCTCTTTATCTACTTTTAGGACTTGTGTGAAAATCTGATAATGTTTAAAGAAGTTTGAGAAGTCCGTCATGTTCCTGATTTATTGATTGATAGCTAGTTACTAAAAGCACACTGTCCAGTAAAGCCTGTGATGTATTCTTCTGTCCAAAATGTACCCCTCCACACTCCATTAACTGTCAGTGAAGCCCATGCGTCCAGATGTGGATCAGAATGATTTGTCAAAAGCCATTTGTCCAACGGACGTTAATCTTTCGTTCTATACTTTTGGCAAGTACACAAACACTCAGTCAACATCCACAGTTGCACTGGTTACAGTGAGGGTCTATTGGCTCTGTGTCAGGGACGTCAAAGGATTTTACACACAAGCTGTGCTGTTTATCAGAGGTTTAATGAACAAAAGAGCGTGAGATATTTGATTCACTAAACTATTGAATGAATTAATAGCGTAGACACTTTGGTAAACATTTCATTACTGCATTTGGATGAGATTTTGAATTTTATCTTTATCTTTCAAAGCTTATGCTCTTAGTTTTTTTTTTTTCCTCATGTTTTCTAACCATGCACTTCTTCATGCAGCATACAGCCCTCTCCGAGTACCGGCCCATCCTGTCCAATAACAGACAGTCATACTTGCTTCCTTCCATGGCAGACAGAAAGCTCACCCTCATTCCCATCATATTCATCGCACTGCGCATATGGAGCACAATCCGCTTTCTGCTCCTGCTCATCAACTCTCCTGCCGGACAGAACCCTGTGTTTGTAACATTACATGTAAGTTAGCCTCCAGCCTACTCCAAATCATCTAGGCAGTATCGGCATTATTTAAAATTTAAACAGCATTATTTATAGGCTTTGTTATGCACCACAATCTTACTGTAAGCAACACTACTGCATGTTCTATTCATATCTGTCTAGCTATGCATCTATGTCTACCTACCAACAGACAAATGGATGGAAGGATCATTTTAAATATATAAAATAATATATAAAATGTTCATATACGGAAAGATGATATCAATAGGTACATGTATGTTCTTATATAGAGTAAAGCATACATTTTTAGCTATATTGTACCTTATTGTTCACCATTTGTTATAGTAGGTGGGCTGAAGTGTTTGGTTTTTTCTCGGATTTGTTGTGGCAGTGGAGTAAGAACAGTTTGTCTTGTGTACATTTTCATTGCAGGGAATTGGGAACAGTTTTCAGGGAGCTGCAAACTGCATCATGTTCGTGTTGTGCACTCGGCCAGTGCGTACACGACTGGTGGCTCTGCTTTGCTGCAGAAGACGTGACACTCCGAGCGGCTCAGACATTGCACCCCAGCACATTTCTCACCCGCACGTGAATGAGCCCTGCTTCACCCACTCCTGGGACAATGGGGGCGAGCATGAGGAGGAGTAAGTGTTAGAGCAGTAATTTTGCATCTTGTTGACCTTCAACACCTCGTCCAGAGCTCCACGCTTTACCGAGCAGGGCGCTGTAACAAGAAGGTGCCCTTTCATAGCCCAGCCACTGATCTGTAAAGTGATGACCACCCTGTTTTCTGCAGAGGAGGCAGAGAAGTAAAGGGGGTGTGTCTGTTTGTATGGGATGTTAAAGGCTCAGAATCCGCCTTCTACCTTTACCAAGTGCCTTCAAGGATTAAAGACTGCAGTCACATGATTCAGGCCCCAGAGCGCAAGTGCACTTTATCTTGCGGTATGGGATAAGTTGCTGTGCCGGGTTTTGAATGATACACACGCTGTTGTTCGTTTTAGGCATAAATGAAATTTCTGGCTCAGGGATGTTAGGATTTAGAGGTCATTTATTATTTAGTTATCTTAATGTACTGTAAAGGCTGTTCACATACCTCAGTCATTTTCCCAGACTAAAAATCCCACTGCACTGAAAAGAGACTGTATCTGAAATTGCAGTTTTTAACAGACTCAGATATGAGGGATGTCTTTCTATAGCTGAGCCCAGACTGTTTTTAATATCGTGTCTGAGCAGAATTCATTTAGTATCTGGACTGAATTTTAAAAGGGCTCAGTTTGTGGCGTTCATATATTACACTTGCTTATTGGTTTATGAAAGTACCTTTTTATGACGGTTGGGGCGTTTTAGTAATGATTTATTGACATAACTAAAGAACTGGCAGTGTAACTTTCTTTAATTGTGTAATATCATTGACACGTGTCTCTATGTGCATCAGTTTCTAGTAGAGGTGGGAATCGATAGGCACCTCACGATTACAATGGGGGTTGCCATTTGATTATTAATCGATTATGGATGCATCTTGATTATGGTTTGTTTCTATACAGAATTAATTTTTTTTCTCACAGCCTTCGGTTTTGGTCTCATTGTAGATTGTAGGATCGCTGTGTCAGTAATGCTGTCCTTACACCAAATGACTTTTCAAGCAATTTCACAATCACAGACAAATTGCCGATATTTTAATAAAATCATGAGCATTGCTAGAGTTGGGTCGCGCTCGTCTCATCTCGATCGTTTGGTGTAAGGTGGTCGGGATTAGCTGTCTCTGTCTTTTTCTCGCCTTGACGTTCCGATAAAATCAACTGTGTTTAATATTATCAAGAGTCTTAAGTCTTGTCTTATAAAACCACTGTCAACAGCCATTAGGTGAGCTCTCTCTCTCTCCAGCATCAAGCGGGAAATTCCATGTGTATCTGGATGGCTCAGGTAAAGGTGATTTTTACAGTTCAGTAGGTGTAGACCTAAAGATATATGATCAAATAATGGAAGCACTAAATTTAAATGGATTTGGGCTATATTTTTCAGAGGTGTTGCTGCACACATTGCTGCACTCCAAAATGTAAGGGAAATGATGAACAATATGTCAAATTCAAGCATTGAAATAACTTAGAAATGTAATATTGTACATAAAATAATGAAATATGGACTTTTCAAGATAACATTACAGTGCTTAAGAAGTCTTTGTTTAGTTTACATCCTGGGTGGCTGATTATACTGTTTTTAATTTACTTATTATTATTAGTATTATGTTAGTGTGCTTTCAAACATTTTGAATTAATCTCAAAAGGAACCTAGTGGGAGTCTTGCAAATGGTGACCACACAATATCTCCAGCCTTTAAAATATATTAGTCTGTGATAGGGGTGGGCGATTATAGTAAAAACATTACATCACAATAATTCTAGACATTTTCACGATACTCGATATTTACATGTGATCGCAGACAAAATGCATCAGTATCGCCAGATTCTAAAAAACTACTATTCAAATATTATCCCTATCTTAGTAAAGTGATTCATGTTCAACATGTGCTGCACTTCATCCAGTTATACAGAACTAATTAGACTCTTTATAATGAAACATGCAGTTGGTCAGTGTTCTTTAAGCACTGATGATATCCTCGATATACTCAGTTCAGCATATCGTCTATCACAATAACAAAATTGATCACGATGCAATAAAATATCATCATATTGCCCACCTCTAGTCTGTGACTAAAAACTCTGTGGCTTGACTTTAGATGTCAGAGAACGGCCGACTTTTAAAAGTCTTTCAAAAATAGTTTCAGAGACTTTTTCGAAGTCTTCCAGCGTATCTTTGGCATGAAATATTGAGACTGGACGATGTATCATGGCTTCAAAGTCCACAACATGGTGCTCAAGAAATGGATGTCAACAAATGAATGCAAACCCCTGGCAATAAAAATTGGGGATGTGGGATGGAAGTTTAGACAAAGCTTGCTCGAGTCTGTTGGGTCTGTGTTGTGTGTTGTATGTGCATGCCACAGACTGCACTTCGGCATTTTCAAGTTCTAGTTTGCATGTCTTTGTCGACATTGCGTTAGTTAATATTTAAATTTGTGAATTGATGCCGAGGAGCGAAGAATGTAAAAATCGATTTTCACCCCTACATATCATATCAAGGCAGATTAGTACTGAAACAGTCACTTTTAACCACAGACTAGAGCTGTAAGCTGTAGAAGGATCCACTCAAAGCATTTTTATAGAGTATGATTTCCAAGAAGAGGAAGTGCCTTTTTGGGATCTGTTGGTTAAACATGTGAAAGGCCATGCATGTGAGTGCTGATTAGGCAATTTTACTGTGTCATTGTTCTGAAGGTGGCAGCTGTTGGCAGAGTCTCATGACTGCTGAATAACAGTATGCTAATTTAATATACGCACGAGAACATGGTAGTGAAGCCCTTAGAATATTATCAGTAAACAGCTTATCTTTCTGTCGCCTTATCTTTATACTCCTTCAGACCTCATTCTAATCAGTAGAGATTCATGCCAGATTATCTCAAGTAGTTACATTTATATTTGACACTTACAATATGTACTTGTAATGGTGGTGGACTGAGTATTAGAGGAAATGTCTCAGACAGCAATGACATAAAAATCTGTGCTTCATACTCTGGATAACTGCAGCCTACACTGACATTCTATCCACCCCTGGGTTTATACAAATCATGTTATTTGGTTAGAAATGGGAAATACTACTTCTTTGTACAATTACTATTATTATTGTACTAACTACTGTTGTCCAGTTGTTCACTAGCTGGTAACAATTTTGAACATTAAGGCTCGGTTTAGCTATTATTTTGTAAATGTGTCAAAGGTCTTGTTGGATGTAATTATAACAGAAATGAAACAATTATTATTACTATTTGTTATTTATTTTTTTGGTTTGGTATATTGCTATCTTTCTACATTGCTAAGATTTTAAAATACATAGATTGCTCTTTTATAACTATATTACATTTTTTGAACTTTGTAAAACTTTGTTGCAGAATGGGTAAATGTGTTTCATTTTGATGCCTTGAAAATGTGTTCGCATATATAAAGGTGGTTCTGTAAAATAAAGTGATATCATATCATTTATTTCATAAATAAATGCAAAAAAACTCCATACAAAACAACAATTTTAATTTGAATACAAAATTTTGCTGGTGCTGATTAATATGGATATCAGAGAGTAACTTGAATGGAAAGTAAGAGTAATGGGGTTTTCCAAGAAGGAATTGGTCAAATACTCCCCATTACATTTTGAAAGCAGTAATCAGTCATTTGTAATGGGCTACTTTTTTGAGGAACTGCCTCAACACTGCACAATCACATAAGTTCATCAGATTATACAGCAGCTCATAGTAGTAGTGGAACCAGGGAGCATGGCATACAGTTCACAGTCACAAGCAAACTACTGATTTGACTCATGGATAACAAGTATTCTAGGTGTTTTGCATAAACATTTATTATTAACGCTGCAAAAACTCCTTCTATCATATATGGCTTTTAAAAGGTTTTCCAGTCTTGTCTCTGTACATTAAACTGTATTCAAATGATTGTTTGTGGTAATCATTCATATATGCTACGGACGCAATAGCTTGACATTAGGCTGAAATATGCTGACGCATACCTATATGTACTCTCCTTATATACAACAATGCTCTCCGATGAGCTGTTGACCTTGACCCAGCTTGCATTACTGTACCTCTGGATCATTTTCTCTACACAATTTACTGAGCACTGTAAACTCACTGTTTCTTTTCCACTCAGCAGTTCCATTTTCCCCTTCTTTACAATACTGCAGAGAAATACAGTTTTAAGGCTGTGCTGCGTGTCCGGCCTTCTGTTTTCAAACTTCAGCTCAGCATTTGTCCCGTGCACTGCAGAAATAAAAGAGCCAAGGACCTCCTGCTTAAGCTGACGAGGTACACTACAATCAATAAGATTAATGACTTGTTCAGTGAGGAATTAGAATGAGGCAGCCTGCAATGGTGCACTGCAGGAGAGACCCAATCCTAGTCGCACAGAGACCCCTACTGTCGACTGCTCTTGATACTGTTAGGAGTGGGCTACTGAAGAAAAAGTGCTAGTGCAAATGAAATGGAACATATTTTTAAAGAAGCAATAACATAAGTAGTGTGGATATGCACTGGTGATGTCCTTATAGGCAATCATCTGGTAGGTACACTTGAACCACATATGCGTCAATTGCTCTGTATAGTGTGACCTTGGATTGACTATTTGATAGAAATTCACACTCAATAAATCTTCTTGTCTGTTTGAATAAATGGAAGACATTTAAACGTTCTATAGTATAGTTTTTTTATTGTGATATTCTTTCAAGGCCTACAATAGTCAAAACAAATTGTGTTACAAACATTCATATTTAAGTAATATCTTTATATACAACACTACGCACTCACTGGCCACTTTATTAGGTACACCTTGTGTATGCACTCATTGTCCATGTCATAAGTTCCTCTTACCACACACAAGTGTTTCTCTACATACTTTGTTAGTCCACTTTTACCCTGTTCTCTTATGGTCAGGACCCCCACAGATCAGGTGCGATTTGTATGATGGATCTTTCTCAGTGGTGCAGTGACACTGATGGTGGTGGTGTGTTGGGCTGGTGTGAGTGGATGAGACACAGCAGTGCTGCGGGAGTGTTTATACACCACCTGCTGGACTGAGAAGAGTCCACCAACCAAAAATGTCCAGCCACAAGCATCCTGTAGGGAGCATCCTGTGAGCATTGATGAAGGATTAAGAGGATGAAAAACACAAACTGTGCGAAACAGATGAGCTAGTGTCTCTCATTTTACATCTACATGGTGGAGCAATTTGGTAGATGTGTCTAAATAGAGTGCCCTGTCAGTGAACACAGTGTTTAAAAACTCCAGCAGCATTGGCGTGTCTCATCCACTCATACCAACACAACACATTAACACACCACCACCACATCAGTGATCCACCACCCAAATAGTACCTGATCTGTGGTGGTCCTGTGGGGGTCCTGACCATTAGAGAGTAGAGTAAAGGGGACAAAGTATGTAGAGAAACAGATGGACTACAACCTGTAATAACAGAACTTCAAAGTGCTACTACAGTATATGTTAAGTGGAACTGATGAAATGGACAGTTAATGTACAAACAAGGTGGTGTAACTAATAAAGTGGCCAGTGAGTGTATATCAATGCCTGACCAATGATGAATACCACATAGATCTGGAGAGGCTACAGCTGATGAAGTTTCTTAAAAATACAAACACTGGCAGTTTCTACAGACTTATGATTTCTACAAGACCCTCTTTCAGCGTGCTCGTTCCTTTCCTCAAAGTGTTTTGGCCACGCGCCCACTTAATTCATTAACTCTGCAGCAAGTGAGCAGAGTGCAAACCACAAAGGAAAAATACATTACCACATGTTCTTTATTCAGATCACACATTACTGAGTATGCAGTGACAGATGCTTAAGTCTATGTCTGAGTGCCACTTGTTGAAGTTTGAGATGAACATTATTTTAGGCCCATAAGAACATGTTAGTAAAGGGGCTTAGAAATGACTATTTCATTGAATCTTCTATTCAGAATAGCTAAAACAAGGAGGCTAGTTTTAGCACTACACATAATATAAATACTCGTCTGACTTTAATCACACTACAACTTGTGTGGTGATGATCAATTCATTATATGTTCAGTTATATATGGCTGAGTTATGCACTCCTAACAGAATGCATTGATTATCCTTATGTAAATACTAAAGTGCAAGTTAAGTTGTTTATATTATTTATTCAAGTTAATTATCTGTACAATAAATCTGCTTATAGCTTAACAACATAATCATGACCTAATCAAGTTTGGTCAAGTCTATATTAAGTCAAGTCAAATATACACTATTTCTATAAAGCTTTTTACAACAAAGCATTGTTCCAAAGCTACTTTACAGCTATCAAAGCCCACAGCCCACAATTGTGCAAGGCTGTGGCAGGGAGAAGTCAATAAATGTAATGAGGAAGAAACCTTGGGAGGACCAAGACTCAAAAAAGAAGTCACCCTCCTTGGGTGACCTAGATGATATATATGTAAGAATGAAATTAAATTACCTACATAAAAATTTATAATACTAGTTCAAATACACAGACACTAAATAAAAAAACAAAACAAAATTAAAAGAGGCGATAACTAAAGAACATATAATAAATAAGATAAGAGTATAATAAATTACAAAGAATACAATATGATACATATACACACACACACACACACACACACACATATATATATATATATATATATATATATATATATATATATATATATATGTATATATATATATATACACACACACACATGTATATTTAGTCAGAGAGAACTTGACTAAATACTTTTTTGCCCCGCTGTATATACATACATACATACATACAGTGGGGCAAAACAGTATTTAGTCAGCCACTGATTGTGCAAGTTCTCCTACTTAGAAAGATGAGAGAGGCCTGTAATTTTCATCATAGGTACACTTCAACTATGGAGACAAAAATGAGAAAAAAAATCCAGGAAATCACATTGTAGGATTTTTAAAATATTTAATTGTAAATCATGGTGGAAAATAAGTATTTGGGTCAATAAATTTGGTCCAACTCAATACTGAAAAAAAAAAGCAAGATTTCTGGCTCTCACAGACCAGTAACTTCTTCTTTAAGAAGCTTTTCTGTCCTCCACTCGTTACCTGTATTAATGGCACCTGTTTGACCTCGTTATCTGTATAAAAGAACCTGTCCACAGCCTCAAACAGTCAGACTCCAAACTCAAGACCAAAGAGCTATCGAAAACACCAGGAAGAAAATTTTTAGACCTGCACCAGACTGGGACAAGAGTGAATCTACAATAGGCAAGCAGGTTGGTGTGAATCAATCAACTGTGGGAGCAATTGTAAAACATACAAGACCATTGATAATCTCCGTCGATCTGGGCCCCACGCAAGATCTCATCCTGTGGAGTCAAAATGATCATGAGAACGGTGAGCAAAAATCCCAGAACTACATGCAGGGACCTGATGAATGACCTGCAGAGAGCTGGGGCCAAAGTAACAAGGCTACCATCAGTAACACACTACGCCAAAAAGAAAACTCAGTAGCTAGAAACTACTTCAGTGTCAGGCGTGTCCCCCTGCTTAAGCCAGTACATGTCCAGGCCTGTCTGAAGTTTGCCAGAGAGCATATGGAGGATCCAGAAGAGGATTGGGAGAATATCATGTGGTCAGATGAAACCAAAATAGAACTTTTTGGTAAAAAACTCACTTTTTGGATGGAAACATCATGCTTTGGGGGCTGTTTTTCTGCAGAGGAGACAGGACGACTGATCCGTGTTATCGAAGAATGAACGGGGCCATGAACGTGAGATTTAAGCCAAAAAAACCTCCTTCCATCAGTGGAGAGCATTGAAGATGGAACGTGGCTGGGGTGACAATGATCCCAAACACACCACTCGGGCAACGAAGGAGTGGCTCCGTAAAAAGCATTTCAAGGTCCTGGAGTGGCCTAGCCAGTCTCCAGACCTCAACCCCATAGAAAATTTGTAGAGGGGAGTTAAGTCTGTGTTGGCCCAAAACATCACTGCTCTAGAGGAGATCTGCATGGAGGGAATGGGCCAAAATACCAGCTACAGTGTGTGCAAAACCTGGTGAAGACTTACAGGAAACGTTGACCTCTGTCATTGCCAACAAGGTCATGTTACCAAGTATTGAGTTGGACCAAATTTATTGACCCAAAATACTTATTTTCCACCATAATTTACAATTAAAATTCTTTAAAAATCCTACAGTGCGATTTCTTGGATTTTATTTCGTCATTTTGTCTCTCTTAGCTGAAATGTACCTATGATGAAAATTACAGACCTCTCTCATTTTTCTAAGTCGGAGAACTTGCACAATCAGTGTCTGACTAAATACTTTTTTTGCCCCATTGTACATATATGTATATGTAAGATGAGAGAGGGCCTGTAATTTTCATCATAGGTACACTTCAACTATGAGAGACAAAATGAAAAAAAAATTGAGGGAAATCACATTGTAGGATTTTTAAAGAATTGAATTGTAAATCATGGTGGAAAATAAGTATTTGGTCACCCACAAACAAGCAAGATTTCTGTCTCTCACAGACGTGTAACTTCTTCTTTAAGAAGCTCTTCTGTCCTCCACTTGGTACCTGTATTAATGGAACCTGTTTGACTAGTGAATCTGTTTGGACTAGTGAGTCTACAATAGGCACAATAAGCAGGTTGGTGTGAATAAATCAATTGAACTTTTGCTATTGACCAAATGCTTATTTTCCACCATAATTTATGATTAAATTCTTAAAAATTCCTACAATGTGATTTCCTGGATTTTTTTTTCTCATTTTGTCTCTCATAGTTGAAGTGCACCTATGATGAAAATTACAAATCACAGCCCTCAATCATCTTTCTTTTTTGCAAAAAGTTCTATTTTGGTTTCATCTGACCACATGATATTCTCCCAATCCTCTTCTGGATCCTCCATATGCTCTCTGGCAAACTTCAGACAGGCCTGGACATGTACTGGCTTAAGCAGGGGGACACGCCTGGCACTGCAGGATTTGAGTCCCTTTCGGCGTAGTGTGTTACTGATGGTAGCCTTTGTTACTTTGGTCCCAGCTCTATGCAGGTCATTCATCATGTCCCTCTGTGTTGTTCTGGGATTTTTGCTTTCTGTTCTCATGATCATTTTGACCCCACGGGATGAGATCTTGCGTGGGGTCCCAGATTGATGGAGATTATCAATGGTCTTGTATGTCTTACATTTTCTTACAATTGCTCCCACAGTTGATTTATTCACACCAACCTGCTTGCCTATTGTAGATTCACTCTTCCCAGCCTGGTGCAAGTCTACAATTTTCTTTCTGGTGTTCTTTGACAGCTCTTTGGTCTTGGCCATGGTTGAGTTTGGAGTCTGGCTGTTTGAGGCTGTGGACAGGTGTCTTTTATACAGATAACGAGGGCAAACAGGTGCCATTAATACAGGTAACAAGTGGAGGACAGAAGAGCTTCTTAAAGAAGTTACAGGTCTGTGAGAGCCAGAAATCCTTCTTGTTTGTGGGTGACCAAATACTTATTTTCCACCATGATTTACAATTAAATTCTTTAAAAATCCTACAATGTGATTTAATGGATTTTTTTTCTTTTCATTTTGTCTCCCATAGTTGAAATGTACCTATGATGAAAATTACAGTCCTCTCTCATCATTCTAAATAGAAGAACTTGCACAATCAGTGACTGACTAAATACTTTTTGCCCCACTGTATATATAGAATATGAGTGAATCTCTTGGTGTTTTTAGGCCAGTAAATAGAGAGGGATCCAAGGGATCACCGAGGGATCTTGTGTCCTCCAGCAAATAAGTTTTGGTGGCATGGCAACCTCAGGCAACAGGAGGAAGGATCCTCTGACATTGTCTGAATAAGGTACGAGAACTGGAACTGTTGACAGAATTATGTTTAGTTTTGTTAGGCTTGTGTTTAACACTTTTAAATAATTTATCCATGCTTTCAGTAAACCATTCCATCCTGGTGAAAGTTACAGTGGGTATTCCCAAAACACATCATGGACAGGCCACCAGTCCAATCACAGCATACCACACGCTCACTCATCCCACTCAGTATACAGTGAACCTACTGGCATGTTTCTGGGATGTGACGGAAACAAACAAAACCCCATACAGACAGGAAAAACATGCCAAACATGCCTACTATCATTTGATTTGAGTTGCCGCAATGATGTAAATGTTAAAAACATACAATGAAATGTTCTGTTTTACAGAAGCAATAGGTGACAAATTTATGAAACTGAAAATTTAGACTTAACAAAAAGCCAATGTTTAAGATTTTTTTTATTTTCTTATTTTCTAAGTTTATGGCAAATTCATAATGTTTAAAGCATCATGTAACAATTGCATCTTAGCATTTTGTATTCTCCCACTACTTCAGTAATCATTTACTGCTGGTTATGCAGTAAATACAAATTAAATGCCAAGCTAGGCATATCAGTAGAGCACCCCTATCCGCCATAGTGCACACATTAAAGGATTCTCTCAAGCTCCTGACACTGACTAATTATTCTATTAGACCTCCCAAGAGTTTGTCACATTGTTCTGAATATATAAACGAGAGGTCATATATTCCCTGTGGAAAGAAGATAGCGAGTTTTAGTGATCTGGCTTCCATTGTGATGGGAGTGTGTGTAAAATAGGTCAATACAAGTATTAATTAAGAATGAGTTTGTTTCCTTGCAGTGCCGTTCATCAGTTTATAGAGGTGACTGGGAGGACAAATTTAATCAGTTGTTATGACCACATAGTGCTTGAGGGGTAAAAGGGTTATAAATATTTTAATTATTCGTTTTTTTTTTATTGTTTCATGAAAGTGGTATTATAAAATGCTTCGTTACCCACAGCCAGTATTTATTGTATTGGATTATCCTGTACACAAAGTTGCTGATTTATTTGCTAAACCTACCTTGTACGTACACTTTCATTCAGTCAGTCATTGTAATACCTATTTAATCCAGTTCAGAGACGTGGGCTCTCAGCAGCACAGGACTCATACACATGACACATACACACTCAGGAAAGATTTAGACACAGCAGTTGACCTAACAGATCTCTTTAGAATGTGACAGGAACTGAAGTACCTTGCGGAAATCCACACAGAATCAGGGAGAACATGAAAATTCCACCCAGGCAGAGTCCGAGATGAGAATCTAGCCAGGGCTCCCTGGAGATGTGAGTCAATTTTATTAGGTACACCTATTTGACATGGACTCCACAAGTTTATGCATAGCATAATTTCAGTATGGGGTTTACTTCAGATGAACAAAAACAGGTCGTCATATTTTCACACAAGCCCTTATAATAGATAAAGATAACCCAATTAAACAAATGAGACAAAATAATATACATGGCCATTTATTTATTAAGTAAAAAATCCATACTGCATATTTGTGAGTGGTAAAAATATGTGAATCTCTAGGATTAGCAGTTAATTTGAAAGTGAAATTAGAGTCAGGTGTTTTCAGGTGAGAGTGAGCACGCTGTTGTATTTCAAGGACAGGGATCTGTCAAAGGAATGAACAAAGGAGATTTCTGATGACCACAAAAAGAGCCGTCAATGCTCATCATGCTGGAAAAGCATAGAAAACCATCTCTAAAGCGTTTGTACTCCACCAATGCACAGTCAAACAGATTGTGTACAAATGGAGGAAATTCAAGACCATTGATACCCTCCCTAAAAGTGGTTGATCAACAAAGATCAGTTCAAGAACAAGTGTGCCCATAAAACAGGCCAAAGGAACCCCGGTAACGTCTAAGCAAATAAATGCTAATGTTAAAGTTTGTGAGTCTACCACCAGGAGAACACTGAACAAAACTGTTGTACATGGCAGGGTTTCAAGGAGAAATCCACTGCTCTCTAAAAGAAATATTACTGCCAGTGGCACTCAGACAGGACAGAAGGCTATTGGAAAAATGTTTTGTGGATGGATGAGACCAGTAGAAGTAGAAGTTCCTTGATTAAATTATTATGTCTGACTATGTCTGGAAAAATGACAACACTGCATGCCAGCATAAGATCCTTATCCAGTCTGTGAAACGTGGTAGTAGTAGTATCACGATTTGGACCTGGTTTGCTATATCTGGGCCAGGATAGCTTGCCATCATTAATGGAACAATGAATTTTGAATTATACCAGCAAAGTATAAAGCAAAATGTCAGGACATCTGATTGTGTACTGACTCTCAAGAGAAAATATGTCATTCAGCAAGGCAAAAACCATAAATATATAAATCAAACTAGTTACCAAGTCAAAGCCCTGACCTAAATCCACTATAAATATTGTGGAAGTGGTTCATGTGAGGGAACCCAACACCATCCAATTGTTAAAGCTGTTCCGTATGTGTGAATGGGCTAAAATTCCTCAAAGGCGGTGTGCATGACTGATCAACAGTTACTGGAAACATTTAGTTACAGTTATTATTGCACAAGGGGGGTCGCACAAAGGTTCACATACTTTTGATACTCAGACAAATGTAGTATGGGATCATTTTCCTCAATCCATAAATGACCATGTAAAATAAGTTTGTCTCACTTGGTTAACTGGATTCTCTTTACTTTAATCTACTTTAAGGGCTTGTATAAGAATCTGATATTGTTTTAGGTCATATTCATACAGAAATATAGCAAATTCTAGGGTTCAAAAACGTTCAGGCACCACTGTATTGAACATAGAATATTCACAAGGTAAATTAATATGATAATGTAACAGTGCAGTACAGTTTTATTATCAGCAATAATGACGCTACAGGTTTACTAGCATAGCACACACTACCACGCCATTAGAAAGTGACACTGTTATGCCAGAATGGTCTTCAACTAATTTAACATTGTCCTGTCATGGTCCCTCCCTACAAGTGTCACAGTTAGTATTTCTATACCAACAGAGGTGTTGGTAGCAGAGAAGTTACTAGATATGGTAGAAGTTCCTTGACTTAAGATGGTGGCAGTAGGCGATCAGCGGCTGTGTGGCTGCATGACCTGTAAGTCAAGCACAAGCATTTCCTATGAGATCGGATGCAAACTACACACATCTCGACTACCCCACATCACTGACATCCCAGACATTTACATTACAAGAACTGTAGGGGGCGTGAGTGTGCCATTCATTTTTAGCATCCAGCTCTTACACACTTATTGAATGGTTTCTTTTAGGGATTTTTCCCTGAGGTGGTGGAAGTGACCATGCATGACCTCTATTTGCTATGTTCTTACCTTGTTACTATGATCAAAGTTGAGTGTGTTTTCAGACCGACAGGGAGTTCAAGCCATATCAAAATAGCCTTCAGTATTGCCTCTGTCACCCTAACAGAGTGGACGGCTGTGTGCTGGCTACATGCTTCAGCTATCATTAAAGCCTCCATTGCTCTCTCAGTGCATAATAAGGTCATTGTGGGGAAGTTTTTATCTCTCATTATTGTCTGAACTGGGTCTACAAAATTGGTAAATAGAATTAATTATGGGAAAGCAGCAATTTATAGATAGCATCGCTTAGAGCTTTTGAGGAACAAAGCGATCTGTACATAGGTGTAGTTTTGGATTACTGCATGTGTATTATTGATGAGTTTACCTTGTTCCAATCACTGGCTGCAGGCTATATTCAAACCTTTTTTTCTGAGATGTGTTACATAGCTCCAGATTCAGGAGTAAAACCATCCTTATACATGCACGCAAACAGTCATATATTCCGCTACATCAAACATACAATCCCAGCCAGTCAAAGATCAAAATATGCAGCAGCAATGCTGCAGGCAGACAGAAAGATGTTCTCTTGTACTTTATCCCCTGCCTGTTTGTTCGGGTTTTTTTTTTGTTTGTTTTTTTACACTGCATGCTAAAAAAGGGCTATTTGCAAACCAGAGAATACACACCAAATCAAACAGCAATACATCACAAGAAAACAACAGTTCCCCTTTCAAACTTTATTTCAACAGACTACTAAAAGTACTACTTAGGTGCATTCCAGTTGGCACACTACTGATAAAGACTGCATTCCAATAACAGATGACATACATACTCAAAATAAATAAATCATGATGAAACCTCAATTGTTGAAACCACAGTTCACCTTTCACTTAAACTCATTTCAATATACTGTACTACAAAAACATTTCTGAAGTAGGCTGCAGTTGCAAGAATCAATTCTAAAACTAGTATTTCTACAAAAAAAACTAACAAAAAATAATCAGTGTTTATGCAACATTATTTTTGCTGTACCATTTCATCATGTACACTTAACATATAGGTACATTTCAATATTTGCACTGTTACTGACTGTCTTCAGTTCATTCATTCACTTACTTTCTTATCCACTTCAGTTCATGTTATTTCAGTTTGTTATCACCCACCGCCTACCTGACATGACAATAAGACCACCACTGCCCATATGGTATTTTGGGTTTTCTAACAACTCATTGTCATTTCTAGGCTGAAAACAATTCCTCAACAAAATAATATCCAACAGTGTCCTGTGGCTAGAAAATGACCAGTGATTAAGGTCTAAAGCATGATTACCACATGGAAAAAAGCCAACAAGTTATAGTTTTAGTGATGACTCAGCTCTAAGGCTCTTGGCAGCTATTCAGAATGTTGTGAGTCCAAATCCCAACACTGACAAACTCCCACTGTTGAGCCCTAGAGCAAGGCCTTAACCTTTAACTTCAAATATTTGTTTATATCTGGAAAAGGGCATCTGCTAATTGCTGTTAATATTAACATACACTTATAAACATGGGTGTCTAATAAGGCCTAATAAGGTCTACTAAGGACACTACTAGTCCTTGTACTCCAACTCATTATATTATATTATATTATATTATATTATGAGTGGAGAGAGTAGAGTAGCTCCTACCCAGCTAGTTTAATTAATGTTAGCAATGTTAATGAATGAGCTAAATGAGTTAAAGTAGTTCATCTTAACTCCACATGTCTTTTAGTCATTTAACCCACCATGGGCAATAGAGAAGTCACTATTGCAAACAGTGTAGTGAGCAACTATCAAGCATGGATACACTAGTGTAGTCTGGGGTGAAATGTGTTGTATATTTTATTTTTATTATTATCATTTTTTTTTTTTTCATTTTTTTAATACTGCCACGGATCTGCACAATCTAAACTAAACTGATGGAGAGTGAAAGAGAGGATTGATAGACTGTAAAGCCTTGCCCACAGATAAACCTCATAGGCCTACTAATCACAAAGAGATTTTGTCACTGTCACTCTTTCACTGTGTGTGTGTGTGTGTGTGTGTGTGTGTGTGTGTGTGTGTCTTTCACTCTCTTCTGCTCACTCTCTCTCACTAGCTTGCTCTAAAAAAAACAGGATTGTCTATAATTTGCGAGCATCAGGGAACCCCTATTAAAACGTGGGAGACTCTCGGACCTTCCAGGAGAGATGGGATGTCTGCCCTGAACCTATATAATGGGTGTACGAAGTAAAATGGCCATTGAGGACATACATGTATGACCATTATATTGACAATTATGTCCTTTAGATGCCCTTATCCAGAGCTACTTACAATTTATACAGTCTTACAATTCAAGCAACTATGGGTTAAGGGCCTTGATCAGGGGCCCAACTGTGGCAGCTTAGCAGAGGTGGAATTTGATCCCTGGACCTTCTGCTTCATTAGTACGCCACCACAGTTCCTAGTGTATTACAGCAGATTATGACCAGATAGAGGCTTTCGATTTTAAGAGATTTGTGTATTGAGGCATGGACTAGGTTTGATTTAACAGTAATTAATTGTGTAAAAATAGATTAAGCACATGCAAAGTTTCTACACCAGTGCGTATGTGAGAGGGTTGCAGTGCCACAGTGACAGACAATATGTCTCTGCTGCTGTCCTTCACTGTGTCCATGTACACACTTGTCCTGTCCACCTGTGTCCACCTTTAATTTCACTGTGATTTACATATGCTCAGTACACTTGTCAGTCAACGCTTCACTACTGTTGAAGCAAAGTGAAGTCAGACTACAAAATAAACATTTTTATATGATTATAACATATATTACATCAAATACATCATAAAAAGCTTACTTATTCAAAGCACCTTGCTTGGGTGTGAGTTATTCATTAGGCGTCTCCAATGAATTATTGCACAGACATAATTGTCACTTCATACAAATAAATTCAGTACTGAAAGGGTTAATCTGTAAGTACATTTTAAAACCCTGATTATAAAATGATTGAATTGCTCTAATACAATCAACAGTGTGCTAAATGCATTAATCAGATATCTTACTATCTTACTATCTTACTATCTGTCATCTGTCAGTCCAATGTCCAAAGTGCAATCACATAAAACGCAGGTGGTTTTTTGTCCTGCACAGATTATTATACAAGTCATTATTTATTATTAAAATAAACAATGGAGAAAGAGGAGGAAAATCTTGGAGAAAGAAAAGGGGTGAGTCACAGCGGGAAAGTTATTATTTGTCTTTCTTGTTGAAACCAAAGAGCTTCGTTAATATAAAGCTTGGCAAGCTGTTTAAATCCATGCACACTAGTTTGCCAAGTGTCTCTTTGTTATGCTTACAGATTTGTCAGAGCTATGTAATTTTTTGACTAGCAATATATAAACAAGTGCTGTTCTTGCAGAAACTCACCCTGGTGTTGGCTTTGGCTACCCTGATCTCTGCATTTGGCTCATCATTTCAGTATGGCTACAACGTTGCTGCTATAAACTCTCCAGCTCAGGTACTGAATCTCAGCAGAGGCTTAGGTATTTATAATATTTGTGTATTTACAGAAGGTGAATTGTATTCAACAGTAATCCAATGTATACAAATCACTTTCAGGACATGCAGAGTTTCTACAATAGTGTGTTTGAGAGTCGCAACGCCACGTTGACAGAGAGTATGTCAACTCTGCTTTGGTCCCTCACTGTGTCCATGTATCCACTGGGGGGCTTCTTTGGTTCTCTCATGGTGGCACCACTGGTGAACAACCTAGGAAGGTAATTAGATAGACCTAAGTCTATTGTTATATAAACAAAATAAAGGGGTGCTTTTAAAGGTGAGGTCAGTAATTTGTACTTTGGAAGGTATTTGTAGTATTTGGTGAACTACTACACTATTTAGCCGACTGTGGACACCCAAAGTTACATCTAACAACATGGGTTTCCACATTTATACAACAGACTACACTCTGATAAGATTCTCCACTGAAACATGACAGTCTGGTCAGGCACTGATATTGGAAAATAAGCTCTGGTTCACTGTTGGTATTCCATTTCATCTCAAAAGTGTCTGATGGAGTTAAGGTCAGAGCTCTGTACAAGCCAGCCAAGTTCCATTTAAGATAAGGCTTTTTTTCAGAACAAAGTTGATGCTACCAGCTTCATATTATAAATCTGTTAGCACCAAGTGTGACTAAAATGACACACAGCATAATGTTGACACGTTGAGGTTGGGGCGGCAGTGTCCCCCTCACAACAAGAAGATCCTGGGTTTGATCCCAGGTGGAGCTGTCCTTTCTGTGAGGAGTTTGCATGTCCTCCCCTTGTTTGCATGGGTTTACTCCGAGTACTCTGGTTCCCTCCCACATTCCAAAGATATGCTTTAGGTTAACTGATTATGCAAAAGTGGCCCTAGTGTGTCAATGTGTGTGAGGTAATGTGCCCTATGATGGATTGGAGCCCTGGCTAGGGTTGTTCCTGCCTTGTGCCCTATGCTGCTGGCTAGGCACCAGCTCTCCCGCGACCCTGTCTAGGATTAAGTGGATAAGAACGTGAATGAATGAATGTGGAGGTTGTTTATTCTTTCAAAATACAATGTCATGCTAGTGTCATTTCTATGCTGCTATAGCATAATGTTAATAATGGAACTATTTCAGACGATCATAACCCATGTTGTATCTGTTAATAGGAAAGGCACTCTGCTGTTTAACAACATATTCTCTATCATCCCTGCCATAATGATGGGAATCAGCAAAGTTGTGGGTTCGTTTGAGATCATCATCATTGCTCGCTTCATAGTGGGCATCTGTGCTGGTTCGTACATGACTAATGCAAGCCTTTTTCTCAAACTGTAAACATAGATGTAACATTTTTATTACCCTCTCAGGCCTTTCATCCAATGTGGTGCCGATGTATTTGGGAGAGCTGGCACCTAAGAACTTGAGAGGAGCTGTAGGAATCGTGCCTCAACTTTTCATCACCATAGGCATCCTGACTGCACAGGTGTTTGGTATCCGAAACATTCTGGGCAACACAGAAGGTAAAGTCAGGCAAGCGGTTATGGTTCTTTTATAATAACTTAAAGGTTGTGAAATCAAATCCAGGTTATGCAAGCGATAAATGGGTGTTTAGCTTGCATTATAATGTGACTTGTATAGATTAGTGTCCTCAGATAATCCCAAAAACATGTTAGGACTGTTGGCATTTCTAAAGTATTCAAGTGTAAGTGAGGGAAATGTGTGTGTCTGTGTGCTTTTATGTGTGTGTGTCTGAGTCGGATTCAGCAGGTATGAAAATGAATGAATATTGAATATTTTTTGCATAACTTGTAAATTGCTTTGGACAAATCCATCTACTACATTAAATATAAATGAATTATAAATGGCATTTATCCAATAATGCTCATTTGTTCTGTGTACAGGCTATCATTGTATTGTCATTTGGACAGTTGATTCCCAGTCAGCACAACAGTTTAAAGTGTTAATATGATGATGATTTCTGACAGCTTTAAGAAAAAATGTTTAACAGGTTTGTTAGAGGTAATAAAACAGCTATCATGGTGGCATACAAAATTTGGACCATGACTGACATAAACTGACCAATATCAATGATTTTGTTGGTCAGTATAAATAAAGCCAGGCTGAACAAATAACAGGCCTCCATATCTTTGGTCTCTGTGCTAAGTATTTTGGTGTTGTTTTCCCTTCATAGGCTGGCCCATCATGCTGGGTCTCACCGGCATTCCTGCTGTCCTTGAACTATTTATCTTGCCCTTCTTTCCTGAGAGTCCACGTTACATGCTAATCCAACGAGGTGATGAGAATAAGGCCCGGAAAGGTATGCTTTTTGTTTCTTTCATGAATGGAGTACTACTAAATACACGCACCGGTCATTTTATTAGTTATATCTCCTTGTTTCTAGACTCATTGTCTACTTTGTTAGTTCCACTTACCATACAAGCGAGGTGTAGTTCTACAATTACAAACTGTAGTCCAACTGTTTCTCCACATACTTTGTTTCCCATTTAATCTTTTCTCTAATTCTCAGGATTACATTGATTGGCTGGATTGGTACAATTAGATCAGACACAGCAGTGCTGCTGGAGTTTTTAAACTGCTGTGTTCACTCACTGTCTACAATATTGCTCCATCATATAGATGTAAAGTCAGAGACAGTAGCTCATCTGTTGTACACAGTTTGTGTTAATCATCCTATAATACTTCATCAGTGCTCACAGGATGCTGCCTACAGGATGCTTGTGACTGGACATTTTTGATTGGTGGACTCTTTTCAGTCCAGCAGTGATACTTCAGTGCTGAGAATGATACAGCACACAAATAGTACCTGATCTGTGGTGGTCGTGTGGGGTTCCTGACCATTAGAGAACAGATTAAAAGGGATTAACAAAGCATGTAGAGAAACAGATGGACTACAGTCTGTAGTTGTAGCACTACAAAGTGCTTCTATATGGTAAGCGGAACTGATAAAATGGACAGTGAATGTAGAAACAAGGAGATGTAACTAATAAAGTGACCGGTGAGAGTACTCATAAAATACAGATTTTGGAAGACCTAGCAGTTGGTGATTGCATAGTGTCTCACTAGTAGTAGTAGTATTTTAAACTCTTTTGTGAACTCTTTTGAATTTTCTATATTTCTGCATAAATATGACCTAAAACATCATCAGATTTTCACACAAGTCCTAAAAGTAGATAAAGAGAACCCAGTTAAACAAATGAGACAAATAATATTATACTTGGTGATTTATTTATTGAGGAACATGATCCAATATTACATTTGTATTAGTGAGTGCAGCAATAACTGCAACTAAACATTTTCTGTAACTGTTGTCCTGCACAATCAGTCCTGGCCACAACGGCTTTGGAGAATGTTATCCCATTCCCATACAGCAACACCTCAATTATGGGATTTTGTTGGTGGGTTTCCTCACATTAACTGCTCGCTTCAGGTCCTTCCACAAGCATTTCAAATTGGATTAACGGTTCAGGATCTTTTTTGACTCTTGGGCCATCCAAAACATGAACTTTATTCTCTTTAACCATTTCTTGTGCATAGAACAACTTCTGTGCTGAGGGTCGTTGTTCTTGCTGCATGACCCACCTTCTCTTGGAGGATTCAGTTTCATGGACAGAATGTCCTGACATTTTCCTTAGAGAATTCTCTGATACTATAATTCAGAATTCAATTGTTCCATCAATGATGGCAAGCCAGCCTTGGCGCAGATGGCAGGCAAAAACAAGCCCCTAAAACCATGATACTACCACCACCATGTTTCACACCATGGGCTAAGGTCCCTTTTGCTGGAAATCCAGAATTCAGTGTTTTTTTTTCTCTACAAACATTAATGCTTTTCTTTTAAGCCCAAAAAGGGTTCTATTTTGGGTCTCATTTGTCCATAAAACACTTCTTCCAATAGCCTTCTGGCTTTGTCCTCGTGATCTTTAGTACAAAGTGCAGACACGAGCAGCAATGTTCCTTTGGAGGCAGTGGCTTTCTCCTTGCAACCCTGTCATTGCACACCATTGTTCAAGTGTTTTTGATGGGGGACTCAGAACATAACATTGACAATTAAGCCAATGTGAAGAGAGGCCTTCAGTTGCTTAGGAGTAATTCAGGGTTTCTTTTGTGACCTCGCCAACTATTTACACTCCTTGCTGTTGGAGTGATCTTTGTTGGTCGAACCACTCCTGGGGAGGGTAAGCCAATGGCCTTGAATTTCCGCCATTTGTACACAATCTGTCTGACTGTGGATTGGTGGAGTCCAAACACTTTAGAGATGGTTTGGTTTTTGTAACCTTTTTTTCCAGCCTGATGAGCACAACAACTCTTTTTTCTGAGGTTCCTCAGACATCTCTTTGTTTCATTGCCATGAGGCACTTCCACAAACGTGTTGTGAATAGCAGACTTGATAGATCCCTGTTCTTTAAATAAAACCGGGTGGCCCACTCACCACATGATTGTCATCCCGTTGATTGAAAACAACTGACTCTAATTTCACCTTCAAATTAACTGCTAATCCTAGAGGGCTCACATACTTTTTGCCACTCACTAATAATGTAATATTGGATCATTTTCCTCAATAAATAAATGACCAAGTCTAATATTTTTGTCTCATTTGTTTAACTGGGTTCTCTTTATCTACTTTTAGGACTTGTGTGAAAATATCGGATGATGTGTTTTAGCTCATATTTATGCAGAATATAGAAAATTCTAAAGGGTTCACAAAACTTTCAAGCGCCACACTGTATGTTCCCATATAACAGGTGTGCTATGCTTAACAGGGATGTATTATATCTTCTTGTATGCATCTGGAAATTCAAATATTTAAACATTCGCTTCGGCTGTGATTATTTCCTTTAGAAAAACATGTGGTGCAAATAGTAACTGGTAATTAAAGAAGGGATTAGCAGTTGTGTGAAACACGGATGAGGAAAACCATTTGACTGTTTCTCAACAGGATTCTCTTTTGTGTACTGCACTTTGCATGGGTCTTGTCTATGTGACTAAGTTGAACATGGCAATGCATGCTACACTCCTTCTATATACAAAAAGTATATGTACTAGGAATTCATTATTTACTTCCCACTTTGACCAAACACTTTCCTTTCTGGCTCATTATTTGCTCATAAAATAACACCACTGAGGCCCTTTAATCATGCTGTCGTGACAAATCGTAATCATGTCAAAACCCAGTTCCAAGTGTTGTGAGCTGCATTGTGCTGCCCTTTAGCACTGCAGAGTCTGAGAGACTGGGAGAATGTGGATGATGAGCTGAGGGAGATGCGACTGGAGGAGCGTTCAGAGCTAGCAGAGGGCCAACTTTCTGTACTCAATCTGTGCATGTTCCGATCTCTGCGCTGGCAGCTGTTGTCCATCATCGTCATGAACATGGGCCAGCAGCTATCAGGAGTCAACGCTGTAAGAAACACCATACAGACCTCAAACCACTCACAACACTAATGTTTTGGTGTACATGTTTAAATGTGTTGTGTATGTTTCTCGTGCAAATTAGTCTCCCTTCGTGAATGAATTCAGGAATTGAAGAATAATTAAGTCAATGTTGTTATGTTCTGCCATTATTTTGATGTTGTCCCCTTACTTGGTACCAAGTGTTCAATGTGTTAGGTACTGATTAAAGTGGTGGCTTAGTGGTTAAGGTGCTTTAAGGTGCTGTGGACTGTGAACTTGAAGGTCCAGAGTTCAAATCCCACCTCTACAAAGGTGCCACTGTTAAGTCCTTTAGCAAAGCCCTTCAGCAACAATTTATTAGACCATGAAATTGTATCACGTAAGTTGCTCTGGATAAGGGTATCTGCTAAATGTAAATAAAATATTTAGGCTAAGTCCATATATTATATAATCTTACCAGTTAACTCTGTAGTTAGCCACCTGATCTGGATGAAGGCATTGAAACTGCCATGCAAGTTAATACAGAGGAGAAAGAGGGAATCACTCTAAAGTATCTGGGAATAGTAGCTGGTTAGCTAATTTTTGAAATAGTCATTTATATTAGTGTACCTGTTCTCTCTCTGTGATAATGATCTACCTCTGCTGCTGCACAGTAGTAAATGATAAATGACATAAATATCAGTAGTACATAAGCCAGGTAATATGAATTAACCTTTAGAAAAGACACACGCAGAAATAAAACAAGACCAGACCAGCTATTGCTTTATTTAGCAAAATAACTATGAACTCAACAAAAAGAGTATGATTATTATTATTATAAGCTAGCTAACATTGAGGCAGATAATTATCTAAATACAGTGATGCTTGAAATTGTGTGAAATTTTCTAAATCTCTGGGTAAATATAATAAAACATCATCAGATTTTTAGACATATCCTAAAACTGGATAAAGATAACCCAATTAAAGGAAATGAGACAAAAGTATTTTATAATTGGTCATCTTTACTTATTGAGGAAAATGATCTCCAATATTACATATTAGTGAGTGGCAAAAGTATGTGAACCTCCTAGGAGTAGCAGTTAATTGAAGGTGAAATTAAGAGACAGATGATGTTACCAATCAATAGGATGACAATCAGGCACAAGTGGGCACACTTGGGTTAAAGAACCTTGTCCAGTTTTTTGTTGTTGTTGTGTTGTTGTTTTTTTAAAAACAGTACATTTTAACATAATTTTGGACTATCATTCCCACACTTGTGAAGGATAAAGAAAGTGGATCATACCAATTGCAAGGCAAGGGAAACTGCTGTATTTTTGTTGTTAAAATATTATGTTTAAACCATATACTTTCTATTGTTTTAACATTTTTTCAGCTTATCAGAGACAAACCTCCATGATTTTAACAAAATAATTTTTAAAAATGTTATTTTTAGGGGTGCTGGGACTGGGATCGTGCTTGAGCACCCCTAAAAAGGGCTATGCATTAGTCAGAAACAAAGATCTCTAAAGAGCTAGGAGTTTTCTATGCTATAGGAATTATAGTGATTCACTTTAGAGATGGATGGATGGATGGATGGATGGATGGATGGATGGATCCCAAGGGAAAATGAATTGTTACAACAGCAGGAGTAATATTATAATATAATAATACAGTGTATAGTATAATACTATGCTATAATATTATAGTATAATATAATGTAATAGTATCACAAGAGTAGAGATTAGTATGAATAAAGAACATTTTTAACTAAAAAATAGTGACCTCAGTTTCTTAAGGAAGCTTAAGGAAAACCAGGGTTATTGTGTGTACACAGAGGTAGCTGCATCATCACCGAGTTGACCCAGTGTGTAGGGCCAAATATTTACACTAGTCCAGTCCTTCATTATGGATTATGCTTTGTGGAAATATCAGAATACTGTACTAGTCGCAAAACTTTTTTATCTCTAAGTTTGTCTGTTGATAACAGATGATATATATTATATGTGATGAACAATGATGCATTATTCTCAAAAACTTGCACCATATCTGTACCAACGGGGTGACTGAGAGTTACTATTTTAGGTTTAGAGTGAAACGTAGAGCTTCTTCTTCCACTGCCCCAATAATTTTAACTAAAAGATATATACTGCAGCTATAATACACTGTATTTGCGGATACCTGACACCTGAACATCACATCCAATGCCATGGCCATTAATTTGCAGTTGGTCTTCCTCTTTTCTGCTATATCAACTTCCACACTTCTGGAAAGGCTTTCCACTTTCTTTCGGGGATTTGCTTCCTTTCAGTCACACAAGCGTTAGTGGTACCAGAGAATGATGTTGGGAAATAAGGTGTCTCTCAGTCACTGTTGCAATTCATCCAAACAGCGTTGGATGTTGTTGAGGTTAGGGATCGGTGCAGGAATGTCAAGTTCTGTCACACCAAATTCTGCACGCCATCTCTTCACAGCCCAAATGTTTTTGCACAGATGCACTGACATGCTGCAAAAAAGGAAGGGCATTTCCCAAACTGTTGCCATAATGTTGGAAGAACACAATTGTCTAGACCATAATTCATCCTCTACCTTATAATATACTTGATAACATGGTGTATAACATACCTTGCCAGTCAAAAGTGTTAGAACACCTCTATATTCCAGTTTTTATTGAGATTTTTGCAGTTTAATGTTTCAATGAAGCTTGACAGTTGTAAAACCAGTCGGCATCCCATCCAGCAACTTGATTGACACTCCCTCTCACTACTTCACCTACCTGTATTCACCGACAAAAAAAAAAATGCTCGATTGGCGATAAACAATTGTTGCGACTGGTGACTTTGCAGACCAAGGAAGTGTTGCAGTCTCTTGGGGACATTCCTGGGAAACCCTTGCTTTGTGTGGGTGAGCAATGACGCTGTGACAACAAATTTCCTTCTGCTGAACATCTGGAAATAGTCTGGGCAGAGACAGGGGTATGCAGTGAAGATGCTACCTGTGTCTGGATGGTGGACAACAAAACTGTGGGATCTGCTTGTCCTTGTTGGTGGATCAAACAATGCTATCTACAGGTGGTCTGTCTGGGCGGTCCAGAACCTGTTCACCATGTGTGCCCCCTCACAGAACCACTGCTCCCAACACCTCCTAACAGCTAGGTCAGAACAGCCTAGATGATGAGCAATTCACTGAAATGTCCATCCTGCTTCTCTTAGTTCAATGATGTGCTCCCTCTCAAAGTCTGCCAACTGTGCAAAATATGTTTGAGAGTGTTGTACTGGCATGTCTAGCAATTAACCATCTCTCACCAAGAGGTACACTATGGAAAAGTAGCCTCTGATTGACTTTTTGTAGACAGTGGTGGAAGCACTTTTACACCCTCTTGTGGAAAGACCTAGAGCCTAATCAGACCACACCTGTAAGCGTTTACATATGTTAGTCCCAACAGCTGTTCCTCATTAAACAAATAAACAATTGGAGATCAAAATCAAAATTTTAGACTCATCAAAAGTAGCCACCATTTATGGATAAAATATCCGAACACTCGGATGTTGAGTTCTACGCAATGCTGTTGCAGAAATTCCCACAAATGTGTTGCACTTGTAGGTTGCTGTACTTTCCTCCTTTCGTCCAGTTTATACTAAAGAAGCTAGATGGGGTTTAATCTGGAAATTTATATAATTGTATAGAGATTGAAGGAGTGTCTGCATACTTTTCCCCTTTATCATATGTGACTTTGCTGTGACAGAATCCAAACTCTGTCCTCAGATATATTACTATGCAGACAGCATCTATGCAACAGCAGGAGTGGAGGACAAACACATTCAATATGTAACTGTTGGAACAGGATCCGTGAATGTCCTCATGACTATTGCTGCAGTAAGTGTTAAACAACCCATATCATTTTTGAATGAGATTTTCTGCATGAGATTTGAATTTGTCATTGATATTGTGCTTTTCTGCCATTGCACAGGTATTCATAGTGGAGGCCTCTGGGAGAAAGCTGCTGATGTTGATTGGGTTTGCGACCTGCTGTGTAGCCTGCATAATCCTGACTGTAGCTCTCATCCTACAGGTACAAGCATTACCACCAATCTTCCACTACAGCATTTCATGTTCAGTTTCTCTGTAAGTGCCTGCAGGCTAACCCCGGTGATAAATATCCTCACTAAAGTGTTATAGATGTCATAAATAGGCCTGGGCGACATTAAAACAACCAACAGGTCTGAGTTCCGGAGTGGAGAACCTGCTGTACCAGCAGTTCTTGATCTAAGCAGTTTGTCTGAGAAGTAGGGACATATATATATATATATGACAGATTTATGCCACACTAATAATCTGCTGGACCATCCACAGCAAAAGTTGAACTGGATGCCCTATGTCAGCATTGCCTGTGTCATTATTTATGTCATCGGCCACGCCATAGGCCCAAGTAAGTGACCATCTGACAGCATCTAATACTCATGGTGTTAAACCTATAAGAAATTATTATGATCCCAGCATGAAGTGAACGTAGACTGTTAAAGCTTTGGCTAATAAATTTGTCTGCTGCTTTCTCAGGGAAGGCTCAATTGATGATAAAGTGTTGGTGTTTCCTCCTAAAGGTCCGATACCTACTGTGGTTACCAATGAGATATTCCGTCAGTCCTCCAGGCCTGCAGCTTTTATGGTGGCTGGCTCTGTGCACTGGCTATCGAACTTCACTGTTGGGCTGGTCTTCCCCTTCTTAGAGGTCAGAGCTCAGTTGCAATTCATATTCATATTCAGTTGCATGCATTATATTTGTTATTCCTTAATATTTTTGTATTTCTGAATTATTATTTTCACATGCCAAATAGAAAGACAGCTTAGTTTTGAATTGGATTTTTGTTTTTAATTATCCTAAAAATGGTAGCCTATTGTTGTGACACATCTGAAGATGGAATGAAAACTTGTAACATAATGGTTGCCACCGGACTACAAGTAAAAGCAAGTATTTATTAGCTAATTTTGAATTACTACACTGATTTTTTTTTTCCAGAAAATAAAATAATATATAATATATTTCCACACTTGATGTTAATTTTGATTTTCATGAAATATTTAAAGGCAGCATAGGTGCCACACAGAAGACTGGAAAACGTTTTTCAGCGTCATTAATGGTTTAAAATAAATTGTGGTCATTGTGAGACTACCACAATGGATTTACTGGGTTTTTCGTAGACTACATTGTTTTTTGGGGGTTTTTTTTGGTTGGGGGTTGGGTTGGAGCTATGCATTTTTAGTAGGTCTATTTCACTAACTTTTTAAAATAAAATTTAGTTGTGGATGTTGATATTAATATTGATATAGTTTTCCTTTAACTTGAATTAATTGTAATTGTTTACATAGTAACTGAGCTTACTCTCTGAAGCGGTTGCTGCTATGTTATGCAACATGTACAAATGTTATGGAGGCAGGCCCACGTGCATACACAACCTAAAATGCCAGAGGATTGAGTTTGCAAACATAACATTAGTGAGCATATTGTAGTTGGTAGTTTGAGGGTTCTGTAGTCTGACATAGAAATGTGTTGTGCTTCAGGGTAAATACAACCTCAAGACCTCATCAAAGTCATTGTGAATGCTTTAATGATCAGACTCATTGTTTCCATGTGTGTGTGTGTGTGTGTGTGTGTTTGCAGAAAGGAGTGGGGGCGTACAGCTTCATTATTTTTGCTTTCATCTGCTTTGTCACACTCATCTACGTTTGGGTGGTCATCCCCGAAACCAAGAACACCACCTTCCTGGATATCAGCAAACTGTTTGCTGAGTGGAACAAAGTGGAGATTGTGGTGGAGGCTGAGGATGGTATGATGAAAGAGCCAGCTGTGTCAGACTACGAAAACGATTTAATTACAGCCTTCTGAAAGCGGATTGGCTCACCGTTCAGCACTGCATGCTTCTTTAATCTGATTATATGAATGCATTTCAGAGACATCTACTCTTTGAACTGGGTAGCTATGACTTTTTTCATTTGCTGACACTTTGACTATATTGGACCTCCCTAAGAGCAACAACACTGAATCTGTGATAGAGGCTAAGGAGTGTAAGCAGGTTTAGTTTGAATGGAGGCTGCATACCACCTTTAAGAGTTAAAACCCGTTTGTCTGCTTCCACTGGAACATAGGCTGAAAACTTAATTATACGTCTGACGTTGTCAAGTAACGTGCATCTGGTGTTGATGTTAAACACCCAGCATAATTACAGTACAAGAGCACATGCTGTCTCGGCTGGTTTTACATGTGCACGCTGCAATTTTACAACCTGTTTGTTTTTAGTAATTTGAGATTCATCCATAGGGCCAGATCAGACCAGGTCCTGTGTATAACAGTAGGACAAATATAACAACACAAACAAGTTATAACCTAAGCGGTAATGGTGGATTGCCATGAGGTGTTGTAAGTTCTCAGGGAGCTTTGCTTAAGTGTGTTTTCAAATGCAATCTGTCAAGTAAACACGATTAACATATTGTACTGTTTTATTTATAAATAAAGTTAGCATCAAATCAGTATAAAATATACTAGATGTTGCTAGATTTTGTACACAGGATATTCAAATATGCAAATGAAATGTTTTGAATGCAAGCAGATATGTGAAAGTGGATAGATATCGATTGTATACATAACAATAAAGTATAGTATAATATAGTACAGTACAGGAACTCCATGGTTTACAATAGGGATACCTTCTGACAAATCCACTGTATGTTGAATTGATCATTGATCACTCAAAGATTTAAATATACACACACACACACACACACACACACACACACACACACACACACACACACACACGCAAATCTTGCCATGCAGTTATGTAAATGATTAGACATGTGTTATGTGGTCTGATTAGACACTGGATCTTGCCACAAGAGAGCATAAAATTATTCCTACCACTGTCTATAAAAAGGTTCTCATGGGATACTTTTGGGTAGTCTACCTCTTGGTAAGATTTACATTTACATTTACAGCATTTAGCAGACGCCCTTATCCAGAGCAACTTACAATTGATACAATCTTACAATCCAAGCAGTTGTGGGTTAAGAGTCTTGCTCAAGGACCCAACAGTGGCAGCTTGGCAGAGATGGGACTTGAACCCCGGACCTTCTGGTCCAAAGGCCAGTACCTTAACCGCTAGACTACCACAGGTAAGAGATCATTGACTGTTAGACACGCCTCTACAACGCACTTCAGGACATTTTGCCCAGTTTGACAGACTTTGAGAGGAGGTGCATCATTGAACTAAGAGAAGCAGGATGGTCATTTCGACGAATTGCCCGCCATTTAGGCCGTTCTGACCTACCTGTTCGGAGGTGTTTACAGCAGTGGTTCCATGAGGGCATCTGTTGTCACGGCACCCATTACGTGTCCTGCCATTGTCAGCCAGCCACCATCGACTTTGTTTGAGGTAGTGTCATGAATATGAAACCTGGATTGCTATGCCATTTTCTGTTTGGGCTTCGATGGTGGTTATGTTTTTACCATGGAGGCCTTGTGGTGAGCGCTTCAATCCTGCCTTGGTGTGAAGCAACACCCTGCCCCAAATGCTGGGGTGATGATCTGGGGAGTTCTTGCATACAACAGTCGGTCACCCCTAGTAGGTATATGAGGGACACTAACAATTCAGCGATATGTGCAGAACATCCTTCGGGCACATATGTTGCCTCTCATGGCAGGGCTTCCAACTGGCATTTTTCAGCAGGATAATGCTCGCCCACACACAGCAAGAGTTTCCCAGGAATGTCTCCACCAGATTCCAACACATTTTCTTGGCCTGCCTGGTCACTAGATTTATCACCAGTTGAACATTTATGGGAACAGCCTGGATGCCAGCTTTAGCAAACTACGAGTGTGGAGGATGTCACAGAGACATGTCTAGCAGACAACTATCTCTCACCAAGAGGTATACTACCCAAGAGTAGCTTCTGAGACCCTTTTTATAGACAGCAGGGGAAGCAATTGTATGCCCTCTTGTGGCAAGACCCAGTCTCTAATCAGACCACACCTGTAATAATTTACATATCTGCCTGAGACATACCTGCATGCCGAGTTTTGCAGCAATCCGACATTTCTATCTGGGTGTATTTATTACCGGATTCCCATCACAGGGTCAAAATATCGTCATAAGTCAGGCCATCGTAGAACAGGGAGTACCTTACAGTATATATCATTGAACTACATAGCCAAAACTTTGTAGACACCCCAAAAACATCCAAAAACAGTATTGGTACGATTTTGCAAATACAACAGCCTTTACTCTTCTGAGAAGTTTTTCTACTAAATTTTGGAACATGACTGTGAGGCTGGACAATAAGCTCTGGCTCCCATTTGACATACCAATTCATTCCAAATATGTATGATATGTCATGGCTCTGTGAAAGCCAGCCAAGTTCTCCATCAAAGTTGCCAAAACATTACTTTCTAGACTTGTTGGGGAAGTGGACACATCACAATGACAGTCACTGAGGTGTTCAGCACGGGGATCACTAAGTAGATAACGGGGATCACTAAGTAGAAAGGGGTGTCTACATACTTTTGGCCATATGATGTATACAGCCATATACTTTAGATTTACTGCCAGCATCAGCAGCAATTTTAAAAGTGCTTAAAAGTGTAGAATCTGACTTCTTAGAATGTGATCTAAAAATCAGGAGCACTTGTGTTCTGTCTCTAGCTGGACTCCTCCATACAGACTCATGCGTGAGATGCCCCAGCTCAGAACGTTGCCCCTCATTGGATTTTGCTCACACGACATTTGCTCCCTGATCTCTTCAGGGGTCAGCACATAATCCCACATATTCACATCTGTCATCTGGACCAAAAAAGCATCTGTGTCTGAGATCCCAAGAAAGATAAGCATCTCGGTCCTTCCCAGAATGAGTTTCACCGACCGGAAACAATGGTGTAGCCCGCCCGCAGGTACTGCTCCTCTCCCACTATACCATTCACCCAGAGCTCTGCCCCACCAGTGTGAGAAGCCCAAGTCAGGCAGTAGTGCGCCCAGCTCTGGGGACGCAGCTCATGTGGCAGGTTTACAAACTCATTCCCAATCCAGAGGCCCACCTCGTAGCCCATTGTGATCATGAGCTCATTATCGTTGAGGTAGGTGGAGTAAGACAATACAGTGTGTACGGGTCGGGGGTGCATACGCAGGTTCATGCACACAGTAAAGGTGTGCAGGCTCATATGATGAGCCAGGTTCACCAAAACATAACTTTCTGCCTTGTTTCCAAGGAAGTGGAGTACCAGTGGGAAAATTGCTTGTGGTTCTGAAGGGACAAGAGGAAAATAATTTTAGTAGTCATTTAAAATGGACTTGTATGTACAATATTCAGTACTCAGTACTTTTTCTGAAGCTTCAGAAAATATCCTTTGTGCTCACCTTTGCTGCGAGATACGGCTGCTTCAGTTTCTGGATGGCAAAAAAGATAACAGAGTACGATTAATCTATGGGATCACAGGTATGTATTGATTTTATCTATTGTTGATAAAAGTACACAAATTCAGCCAAGATGATACGGAGTGCATGTAAAACCACAAATCAGAAAAGGTTGGGATGATATGGAAAATTCAAAGAAAAAATTGCAGTGTTCCTTACATTTACTTTGACTTTTATTTATTCCATAAAAGTCAGTATGAACCCAATATATTTCATGATTTTTTCATCTAATTTGTTAATAAATATCCATTCCTGCATTTCTGGCCTGCAATACAAATCAAACATTGTGGGGACGGGGGCAATTTAGGGCTAGTAATGAATTAAAAAACTAAATAAAAACTGTGATTGTAATCATGATTTGGTACAAAATCAATATCGAGGGAAGGCTCAGTCTTTAAGGAGCACAGTTTGGCAACAAATGTGTGAGAAAATTAGTGAAATGACAGAAACATTGAAAGGGATTTACATATTTCTTCCTCTACAGTTTATAATATCATTGAATGATTCAAGGAATCTGGAGGACAAGGATGCAAGCCTGAACTGAAGAGGCATGATCTTCGATCCCTCTGATGAAACTGCATAAAGAACCGTCATTAATAAATAGCTGATGAAACCACATGGGCAAGTGACGCTTTATCAAACCTTTGAAAAGCCCACCACAATACACAAATTTACATTCCACAAAGGCCGATTAAAACATTACCCTGCCAAACAAGGAAGTCACCTGTGATATTACCTGTTTGAACTCACAATGAAATGCGGAAAGGAATGGGTGTTATTAAGAAATGACGAAAATAATATTAGGCTGAAACCAGACTATGAAATGAAATATCAATAAAAACATCTTGGGTTCATACTGTCCTGCACATGAATAAAACAGACAAAGTGGTAAATGTGCACTTTTACAGACCGTCCCAGCTTTATTGAAGTGGGGTTGTACAAATGAATCAACTATTTCATTAATTTGATTAAAATAAAGTTTTAATTCAGATCTGCAATGGACTGGTGTCCTGTCTAGGGTAGACACTTGCCTGCACTGTGTGAATTCCTGAAAAAATGGTGGAAAGCAAGTTTGACGCCATTGTAATGCGTTATTGGGAACACTAGTCAATCAATCAGGGTCTACAAAAGTCAACCAGTAATTGGATTTAATAGTACCATTGACACATTTAAACGAAGTTATGCATAAACAAAGTGGGAAATGCCTCTACTTTTTAAGTATAATATGTTGTACATTATTTAAATCATCTTAGCCCAACATTGTTTCATTAATATTAACTAGAGACCCTACTTAAATTCCAGTCTGTGTGGAGTTTGCACGATCTCCTCATGACCATGTGCCTTCCTCCCATGTTCTAAAGACATGCACTAAGTTAACTGGTGTCTCAAAGTGTCCCAGAGTAAGTGCATGCGTGTGCATCTAATGTTGGTTCCTGCCTTGCACCCTGTGCTGCCGGTTAGGCCTTGGCATCCTGTCTTACCAATGCTTATCCTGGTCAAAGCCACAAGGATAATATAAAGCCTAACCCAGAATTCACTAGGCACAGGCAGAGGTACACCCCGGGACAGGGCTCCAGTCAATTGCAGTGTTTCGTAAACGCACCACCCGACGTTGTAAGCCCCACTCGGAATTCGTGCCAGGCCCTCAGGGACTGCTTTTTCCAGCAGTTGGCTCTTAACACTGGAGCCACCGGAGCTGCTACAAAAGTTATTTTCCTTAAGAACATTAATTGGGTATTTTTATGCACATGATGTGGACCTTCTTTGAACTACAGGTATGCGCCGTTTAATGCCTATCTGTTCATTTTAATGGCCAAGCTCAAGAATTATAACAGGAAATACAATCTCATATACAGTACTGTGCAAAGGTCTTCATTTCTCATTTCTCAGTCTCTTTGTTACAACAGAAAATACAGGTATTATGTAAACAAAAACCTTAATAACAAAATGGCTTCTGCAGTCAAACATCAGGATTTAATCTGACCTCCCCTAAAAAGTGTTTTTTTTGGCTGCTACCCTTCCAAAAAGACCATTTCTGGACTGTAAACGGGTCACCTTGGCATCCAGGTGAAGCTGCTGAAGCTGCCAGATGTTGCTATTGCTCACGTTGTTGTTAGGGAAGGAAGCTCACTAAAAACAATGCCACTGTAGCCTATAGAAGTGTTGTTTTTGATTAGGTTTCTTCAGTTTTTGCTACAAATTTCCTAAATTATTGAGTTGTATTCTAATACAGACTGAGAAGAAATTATATATGGTCATTATACTGTTGCTAAAACAATGGTATAGTTATATTTGGACTTTTACACAGTCCTGTATAGTGTATATATATTGACTTCTGAATGACAGAAAACTAGTACAAGGGAACCAGCAACACCTGTTGACAGAAATAAGAATGCAGTTTTGACAAGTGCTAAAGTTCCACTGTTTTCGTTTTCAGTAAGTGTTTCAAGTTCTATAAAATATAATAAGAATTACTGAATTGTACTGTACAGTACTGTACTAAATGTTTTCATGTTGTGTATTAATTAATTTTATTGCTTAAAAAAAAAAAAAAACTATGTGCAAAGTTTTTAAACTACTATGTGACTATAGTAATGTCTGGTCAAAATCCATTTCATTCTACGTCTTGTTGCACTGAAAGTAATGCGGACATTAAAAGGCTCATACCTGTATATCTATTTTTTTATACCTGGGATCTTGAAAGCACACAACATACTAAATATTGTGGAAACATATTAATGTCATAACTTCTCCTAATAATCTCCTAATCATTTTTCTCTGTTGTTTTAGTATTAGTGCAGATTTAGAAAATGAATTCTATCAAATTGACAGTACACATGCACTGAAGTTGGATTATTAGTGTTTATGTGAACATATGTAAATGTGTTTAATTTCTAAAGTAATGTTTCAGTGTTGTTTCACCCAATCTCTGCACATACAGTGGGGCAAAAAAATATTTAGTCAGTCACTGATTGTGCAAGTTCTCCTACTTAGAAAGATGAGAGAGGTCTGTAATTTTCATCATAGGTACACTTCAACTATGAGGGACAAAATGAGAAAAAAAATCCAGGAAATCACATTGTACGATTTTTAAAGAATTAATCGTAAACCATGGTGGAAAATAAGTATTTGGTCACCCACAAACAAGCAAGATTTCTGGCTCTGTACCTGTAATTTCTTCTGTAAGAAGCTCTTCTGTCCTCCACTAGTTACCTGTATTAATAGAACCTGTTTGACCTTGTTATCTGTATAATAGACACCTGTCCACAGCCTCAAACAGTCAGACTACAAACTCAACCATGGCCAAGAACAAAGAGCTGTCGAAGGACGCCAGGAAGAAAATTATAGACCTGCACCAGGCTGGGAAGAGTTAAAAATAATAAATCAACTGTGGGAGCAATTGTAAGACATACAAGACCATTGATAATCTCCCTCGATCTAAGGCCCCATGCAAGATCTCATCCCGTGGGGACAAAATGACCATGAGAACAGTGAACAAAAATTCCAGAACTACACAGAGAGACCTGATGAACGACCTGCAGAGAGCTGGGACCAAAGTAACAAAGCTACCATCAGTAACACACTATGCCGAGAGGGACTGAGATCCTGCAGTGCCAGGTATGTCCCCCTGCTTAAGCCAGTACATGTCCAGGCCCATTGAAGTTTGGGAGAAAATCATGTTGTCAGATGAAACTAAAATAGAACGTTTTGGTAAAAACTCATTTTGCCGTGTTTGGAGGAAGAAGAATTCTGAGTTGCGCCATACCTACTGTGAAGCATGGGGGTGGAAACATCATGCTTTGGGGCTGTTTTTCTGCAGAGGGGACAGGACGACTGATCCGTGTTTAGGGAAGAATTAACGAGGCCATGTGTCGTGAGATTTTAAGCCAAAACCTTCCATCAGTGAGAGCATTGTTGATGAAACGTGGCTGGGTCTTCCAGCATGACAAAGATCCCAAACACACCCCTCGGGCAATGAAGGAGTGGCTCCGTTAAAAGCATTTCAAGGTCCTGGGGTGGCCTAGCCAATCCCCAGATCTCAACCCCATAGAAAATGTGTGGAGGTAGTTCAATGTCCGTGTTGCCCCAAAACATCACTGCTCTAGAGGAGATCTGCATGGAGGAATGGGCCAAAATACCAGCTACAGTGTGTGCCAACATGGCTTAGACTTACAGGAAATGTTTGACCTCTGTCATTGCCAACAAAGGTTATGTTACAAAGTATTGAGTTAAACCAAATTTATTGACCAAATACTTATTTTCCACCATAATTTACAATTAAATTCTTTAAAAATCCTACAATGTGATTTCCTGGATTTTTTTTCTCATTTTGTCTCTCATAGTTGAAGTGTACCTATGATGAAAATGACAGACCTCTCTCATCTTTCTAAGTCAGAGAACTTGCACAATCAGTGACTGACTAAATACTTTTTTGCCCCACTGTAGGTGATTATTATGAACAGGGATTGAAACATTA